>RXPK01004959.1:0-50722 GCA_004143645.1 Protaetia brevitarsis | reverse complement strand
CCACCTTAGAATTTAGGTTTTTATTGAGGTTGTCTCCTCTCGGTCCGTGCAGTTAAGCCAAGACCCCATCCCTTTCGGTACCTGGTTTAACAGTTGGGCTTTCGGTAGCCGAAAGCAACAACTGGCATCGTTGAAGAACCCTGTACAAGCCCTTAGCCACGACACGACAGCTCGGACGAGGGGAATTCACGGCAATACTCTTCATCCATCCCGCTCCGGTTTTAAGCAGAGAGGACTAACTGCCACTAACCATCTCGTCTTTTGCGAACCCTGACAAGATGGCCTTTCCCCTATCCACCACCTCGGGGATGCGCCTGGTAGGTACTCCCAACCCCCAAGAAAAATAACAGCTTGTACAGATAACGGTTTTGCTTTGTCACCAAATTCTTCAGCTGTTCGTCTCATAATACAAACCTTGTGTGTGTATATATGTTTATGTTTATGAATACGTGACGATAGAACAACATCCGATGTACACAATTTATAGCATTTTTTCCGTAAGCGTATTGCTAATCTGTATCACTTTTCATACCAGTCCCAGTGTCACTTGTTTTGTCATCATCATTATCGCCATTTTCCAAAACACCTGATGCCGTGTCATGCTCATATTCAATATAGTCGTTATCACTGACGTTATCGATATAAATAGCATGCCTCTCTGCTTTTTGGTATAATTTTTTGAAAAATTTCTTCATAATTTGGGTCTGTAACACGTATTCTCTTTGACGGATTAGCCATTCTGAATATAATACTGTACAAAAACGTAGGACGGTTGGCAGGTTATTGAAAACAAATTACCATTAGCAGTTATAACTTAACTATCCATAGTTTTACGGTAAGATGCTTAACAAATAACTTATGGTTTACTTAGAATTAGAAACGTGAAAGTGCTTTAATTAAAAAAAAATATTCAGGCGCCATGTATGCAATTAAGGGTTAAGTTAACTTTTTAAGCTAAAAAGGTTCGTTATACCACATATAAAATTCATTAATTTGAAAGATATTAAAAGCGGATGGTATTTAGGAAAGGCCGAAGTTCATCTACTGTGAAGTATATTAAAAATACAATAAGCCTCTGGAAGCCCCGTTTAAAACGCAAAAAAGCTAACACGCAGCTTTTTAACCGCTTTATAGGATATTTAAATAACTTAATTAGGAACTTACCATATCAAAGCTGATATACTACGTGGTAAAAAAGCTTAGAAGATTATATTGCGAGTATTAAGAATAGCGCAACTTGAAATCCTTTGAAATTGCGGATTATAATTACAAAAATATCGATTACGGTCGTAAAATTTCAAACGAAAACATGAAAGAATTCTCTTATTTGTATTCGGCGGTAACAAAAGATACGTCCTAAAGTATACATAATTTTTTTTAAAGGCTCTCCACTTTCCCAGTGAGTCAATTTAATTTCTTTTTATGTGCGGCAGTAAATGTCCCTTCTCCGAGAGATATAAAGGCTCCTCGCATACAAATAAGGAAAATCGCATTTTCTTTTTAAAAAGGAAACATAATATGGTCTTCCATTTGACCTACAGTGGAAGAACGGAATATATTTTTAAGCCTTACTGCGTTGCGTGATACAGCATAAAGAAACACCCACATCAGTCGATTTAGAATGGTTACTCGGTTAGAATGCTTATTGAAAAAAATAAGGGACTACTTATGGATGTGAATGTGAATATACATATGACGAAGTTGTGTTGTTTTCCGGTACAGAAAATATAAAGTTTCAAATGCTTCTTTTCTTATTTACAGCAACAAAATACAAACAAATAATGGAAGATATTGAAGAAGTTTTATTCTAATTAATATAGCTTAAAGGTTTTCCATATTTATTCTTAAATATGTGACATGAATAAACCCGTACTATTTGAAAACTACAAAATGATACAATCTTGAGGTGCTGCCTTTGGTGGTTACAGTCATTACCTATTATCTATTGTTCTTATGTTTGTGCTATTACCTTCTTCGGCTTATATTATTTATTTATATAAGGCAAAAACCGAAGCTAAACGATGACCTAAAGAAAGCGTTTCAGTCTAAAAGAGATTCGGCGAAAAATAAGCAACACAATCGACCTGGAATTCTTAGCAGAGTAGATCCATGACGCTCTTAAATCGACGTTCGACAATAACTGTTCCATCATGGTATACAAAGGAATCTTCAGAAATGTGCCCTAGTGGAAGAGCAACCTTGGAAAAACTTCAATAGAGCTAAGAAAACATTGGTTTGGGATGAATATAAAAAGGCCTTTATCGATTGCAACAAAGCTTTGAGGGATTCAATGGGAAAATCCTGGAGAAGGCACTCAGTATTTTGCCTTCATTGGTAATGCCATAACTCTGGGTCTGGCACAATACAAGATCCGAAACAACTAATACAAAAGCATAGCAAGATGTCTCAATCTCTTCAATTCTCTTACATATCTCTTCTTGTTTCTAGCGGCACGTTTTCGAGGAGCACTGGGCAAAAATTGCTGTAGACATTCCCGTTTACCGTTTCTTCAAAGAAGTAGGATCTAATTATTTGGTCCCCAAGGATGCCGCACCACGTGTTTATGCTCCACACATTTTGCTTGTCAAGTTCTTGCATCCAGTGTGGATTTTCGTGTGACCAGTAATGTAAATTATGATGATTTACTTTACCATTACTTTCAGATGTTGTTTCTTCTGACCACAACGCCTTTCAAAAAATCGAGGACCCGCAATTAATTTTGTTTGTGCCCATCGACAAAAACGGACCCTGGCCTGGAAGTCACTGTCACGTAATTTTTGACGAAGCAAGATATGGTACAAGTGTATTTTTTTGTCATTAAGTACTCGCCATATTCCTTCGCCATACATCACATGGCTAATGCCTGACTCTCGTGCTATATTGCGAGCTTGTTTGAGGATTCTCTTATTTCTAACATGCCGAACAATCTGCCTGCCCTTGTTGTGGTTTTTGCGCACATTTCCTGACACACAGAGAGCTAAACGAGAGAATACCTTACGTGTAAACTGTCGTCGCTCTGGGTACCTCTCGGCATATACACGCGCTGCCATCGCCATATTTATTTGACATTCACCCATAATCATCAACATGTCGAATGACTTTGCATTTGGGAATGCCATATCAAAAAAAAAATTCATAAAATTTGTACAACAGAAAATAACAAAATAACGCGCAATAAAGCAAACAACAACAAAGAACCACTAATAATGAAAATTCGACTATAATAGGAAGACTAGCAAAGACAAGTTTGACACTTCTGGATCTGAAACTGACATGACAACCTATTGCTTTGATAACTGCGAAACTTTCACAGTCCACTGCAAGAAATGTACTAAAATTTTCATAGCAGAGTAAATAATGGTTGATATATTGAAAACTACTAGGAATAGGTATATGTATTCTTTATGCCTATCGACGGAGAATTTATTTCTGCATTGAGTAGTATAATTAGGAATATGATGTTACATTGGAAAAAAAATCTATTTCTAAGATTAAATGTATCCGAATTGATTTATGAACACTCTGCATACAATTTAGTGGCTCTTTTGACAGAATTTGGTACAGACAACTATTTTTCTTGGGTACTAGTAAGATGACATCATTGTCTTTAATGGTTTGCAAAATATGTACGTTTTCGAAAGAGGTGAGAACGTCAAAATTTTGACAAAATCGTAAATATCTCAAAAACAGTTGAATTTAGGGATAGAGAACTTTAGTGAAAATTGTATTCAAATAATCTGTAGAATTTATTGAGGTAAGCAAAAACATATGATTGCATTAAAATAAGAAAATTGCTTTCCACTTCCGGTGTAATGGAACGCTTCCGGAAGTTCAAAATATTTTCACATGATTCTTTACGTGGGGTTTTGTTATTAAATCTTTTCTCGCATTAGTCTAGCTGCCATAGATCACGTGCTAGATCACGAGAGAAAGATAGTGGACGAGTGGTCTGAAACACCCTGTATGTACAATGCATTCAATATAATATTCATAGCTAATGAAATATATGAAATAGCATAAATAGCTTGCACCTTTGTTCTTATCAACTAATTTAAAATCCGTATATTTTCAGTCTATGCACTGGTCCACTCCGAAGACCAAAGATCGCATGCTAACGGAATCCGGAGGTTCATCCGGACCGTCCAGTTTGGGCGCAGGAGGGGTCAGCGCTACGCACAGAAGGGCCTCTGAAGGTGGCGCCAACCTTCATTACGGCGGTCGCGGAGTATCCGGTTGGGGAAGCGACGCGCCAAGTGAGGTGGTCAGCAAATTTAGAAATTACGAAATCTAAGCGAGATAAAAGAACCTAAAAATAAATGTAATAAGTGTACGTGTGTTTTATGTATTCGATTTTACGTTTCTATAGCAATATACCGGAATAGGGACAACCATCCTCCCAGCACAACTATGTATATGTATGTAACGTTTCTAATCAGACGACGTAAATTCGAAAAATACCCTTAAGTGAATGTGCAGATGTGGATATTCTAATAATTTAATAGTGCCAACTCAACTAATACAATTATGTTACTATTTCAGAATTTAGGAGCTTCCTACATGAACCCAACGTAATATGATCACGCGTTGCTAGTTTGATCTTATGAATACTGTCTCAGACCTATGCACCATCTTTCTCCAATTAAATGCGAATATAAGCTCCACATATCTTCGATTGTTTGTGCCACTGAAACTACACGCACTGCTAATAATTTTTAGTTAATATTTCAGGGTCCTATAACTTCGGTTGCATAAAGAATTGTAAGATTTATGGAGCATATATTCACATTTAATTTGAGAAAGGCGTTACAAAATTTTTTTGGTTGCATATTTGTTTGTATTGAGTTTGATATCCCATAGTATTTACTATAAAACTTAACTGATAATGCTATAAATTAATTTATCTTCCACAGTATCTGCAATAAATTAAATACGTAAATTAACTTATTACTACAAAAATCGTTTTTGTTTTTTATTTATTTTTCCGCGTAAAGCTATATGATGCTCAAATAGACGGCTCATTTACAATATAGTTGCATGATAAAGGTAAAGATCATCAACATAAGCTTTTAATGTGCGTATTCAAAAAAATCTTGAAAAAAACCTATACTTATTTACCATAATAGCTACTCTTGGGAAATCCACCGCAATTAGCTTATGCATACGTGCAAGCATCGATCTGTAATAAAAGTAACTGATGAAGGTCATGAGTTCTTAATATATGGAAATTAAAAAGAAAGTTGTTAAAGGTAAATTGTGTGTATTACGCGTTTTACATTGTTGGCAATGTCTTCTTAATTCCTTTTGTTAAGCAGTAGTGCTATTTCTAATTTTTTACTTATGTATGCTAGTCTCTATGCTTAGCTATTTTGGTCCACGTATATACAGTGTGTTGCCAGATAGGTATCGCAAAAGGAAAAACCTTTTTAGTATTGATTTTTCAAACAGAATTTAAAAATATTTTAGTTGCCGGGAATAAAAAGAAAATCTGTTGCAAATACCATTTAATTTGGAATAAATAGAAATCTCAAAACTCGCGTTTTAAAGATAAGTATAGTGTTCAGTTTTCCTAAATATACGTGAATTCAGTGCTACGCTACAACTCTCTTGATGCAAATAAATTTCACTATCTATGTGTTTTTACTGGTAATAAATAAATTTTAATTATAGCAAGGTGGTTCTAGCGTTTCTGGCAATTAATTTAGTTATTGGGATCAAACATATTTTTATTTGCATAATTTCGAGGGTTTGTATGTATTCGCTTGGTTAAAGTCGTTAGATTCTTCTGCGTCGTGCGCGCCTTTCCCTTGCACACATTTAGTATGTTATCTACTTCGCATTTTCGCAGGTATGGGCAGTTTTGTCTTTTATTGTTTAACCGTTGAATTGTGTTAATGTTTGCTGTAAATCTACAATGGAATTTATAGATAATTTAAAGAATTAGGGGCTTGAAGAATACGTTGGAGCTTTTAACGAAAATTATAATAGAATCAATAAGGATTACTTATGACTATTCAGTGTATATCTATAGATAGCAAAAGTATTATTCGTCATAAGTATTCGTCTTTATTGGCACTATTACAAGTATATTAAAGGCAAATAAAAATTTGGCTACTGCAAACTGATTGCAGATATGTCATGGAAAATGTGTATGTTAAAACCAAATATCTTATTTTATTGGGACAAGTAAAGTGTTAACTTACAATAACTAGTTCATTTTGAATAAGTAGTTTACCAATTTCGTTATAGCAAATGTCTCACTAGCAATATTATTTGAATATTTGGTATAGGTGAACCAAATATTGTGGCAAATATTTTAACTGAGAGATCTTGCGTGATTTACCATAAATATTTAAAATATCTGTGCCGAATTCAGTATAATTTTTATCTGGGGGAACTGAATATTCACTTGTCAGCACTATATTCTTTTTTCTCAGTGTACACAAAAAGTATGTGCAGTTCAATATTATGGTACAGGCGAATTATCAGCAAGGTACGCAATTGAGAAATTTAATGTGAAATATCTTGATTTACCGTAACTGGCGAGACGTTTCGAAGAGGCTGGGAGTACCATACCTAAAAGAAATATAAAAAGAGTTACGATTATGAACATGTAAGTACTCTTTTAGCGTTGGATTCGGTCAGATAATATCCAAAAGGACGTAAAGACGTATAAAGCAGAACACACACTGAATCGACTCGGCTCGGTCGGCTCGGGAAAGAGCAATCGACAGTTTTTGCTATATGTTAAGTTAAATGAAGGATGTGCATTGGTTCGGATCTAGCCGAGTCGATCCAGAGCGGGTTCTGCTTAAACCACGCTTTCGCCACACACTCGAATTCGGCGATGTTTGTGGGTAGAATGTGAAATTGTAAATGATCAAATTTTTTTGCTGATTAGTGTATATTTAGTATAAATGGACATGTATCGTCCCAAAATTCTCGGTATTGTCTAAAAGAGTACATGCATGGTGTGCTGTACAATACGAATTATTGGACCACATTTTTTTGAAACAACTGTCAACCAGCGTAGTTACTTAGATATGCTAGATAACTTCTTTTTAGAAGAAGTTGAAGGGTTACCCCTTAATATTTACAGACAATTCTATTTTCAACAGGATGTATGTCCGACTCATTCCACAAATATTGTAAGACAATAGTTGAAAATACGTTTAGGATACAGGTGTATTGGGAGAAATACGGTCCAAATTTATGGCCCCCTCGTTCGCCCGACTTGACCTCAAACGTTACGTAACTGTTAAATAAAGAACTTCTAAGATGAGTGTAGTTATGTATAATGGAAGGCGGTGGAATTGTAGAATAACTATACATAATAAAAATGTATTTTGTTAAGTTGGTAAATGTTTCTTTTATAGTCTGAATTAGTATAACATTATAAGAACAAAATGTGTGTTCACTAATACAATGATCGATGTGAAAAATTACAAAAGGCTACTATTTCACCCATTATAAAAACATTTATTTTCAAAGTCAGTATTATTTGTGGGTTTTAGAACAAGTAAAAACTTTTTTCCCCAGCAGGGAGGAAAGTGGACACCTTGGGCAATTACAAACCTCCCCTTCGGCTCGGTTTATAATATTTGCCCGCGGCCTGCAATAGGGCACTTTCCTCCCTTGGTTTGAAATATACTATCATGAAGAATATTTTTTTTACGGAATCAATACTAAAAAAAATCCTTTTACGACACCTATCCGGCAACTCATTATGTATTATGTACTGAAACATTATCACTCATCTTGTTTTACTGTGCTGTTTAGTGCACTGATTTCTTGTTGGATTACTTTAATTTACTCAAACCGGCTTGGGATGCCTATGTAAGTTACTATGATTTTTGCTCTTACCCATGTGAAGACATTTTAGGCGTTATCCAGATTTTGAACTTTCGTCTGCTATTATCTTTCTTATGCATATCAAACCGCGGACATGCCCCGAGATGATATGTCGAAAAAAAATTGTTTTGTGAAAAAAATTATTACAAAGCCTAGCAGCAGAGCAGTGGGATCAAAACACAATCTTGAATTGAATAGGAGTGCTATGATTTGATATGGTATATAAGTGGCTCCAAAATAGTAGAGGGAATAAGGAACTTACCTAAGCACCTTCCAGGAGAAAATATACGCTGCTGAGAGATGTAGTCCAGTTTCATATCGACAGAAATTATTGAAAATAAAAGGTTATCATTAAGTCTGGTAATCAAACAGCCATCAATGCGCTGCGCTCATACGTAATGAGCTCCAAGATGGTCCTAGTGAAATTAAACGAACTAGGCAAAACGAACAGGGTAATCCTTTCATGGGCTCCGGGACACACAAGAGTGGAAGGAAACAAAATAACGGACAATCTTGCAAAAAAAAACAGGGCTGGAACATGATTCTTAGGGCTTGAACCTTTTTGCGGGATAAGAAAGTGGAAGGTAAAATAGAGTGGAGAAAATCCCACTATTGGGAGAATCTCCAGGAAATGTAAAATTCCTCTAGGACCTATAACTAGAAGAGTTTTACCGAATGAATCAACCTGAGTAAGAGGAATATTCGTATATTAGCAGAGATCCTCTCAGGTAACGTAAGCTGAAAGGGCATCTGAGCAATTTGGATTAGCGAAGGAATCTAAAGGTAGATTTTATGGGAAAGAAGATAACACACTGTGCGTAGCTCAAGGGCATTACACCTGGAAGTATGTGAAAGCAGGGAGAGGGAGATTTATCCTAACCTGAGTAAGCCTTCTCACATCTTGCATTTTTTAAAAGAAGTAGGATCGGACGGCCAGCTGTAAAATAGGAAGAACACAGGACACAATTTAGGCCGCAGTGTACTGTCACCTTTCTTTTTATAATTATCTTCTGCTTTGGTACTCGCAAATTATTTAAGAAAATAACGTGGTAATTTCGGCACCCAAAGATGTTGTATTGGTACAAAATGATTTGGATGGTGTATCAATAATCAGGTCAGACTCAATGTTATCTATAGTGGAGAAAACGCAAAGTGTTAAAGATATTGATAGATCATTTATTTTAATAGACCAAGTACATGGGTACTCGCAATTTTTCAATATTTACCAGTTGGGGTTATATTTGCATTTGCAATAGTAAGTCGAAATTAGCGATTATACTCGGTATATATAGTTTAAATTCAGTTGTTATTAATAGACTCTATTTAGAGCTGTATGCAAAGAGATTTATCATCAGTACTACATCGGTATGTTTATTGATAACAATAAATTTTACGGTATAGATCTTCTTGACATTATCTAATATTGGAAAAGCAATTATTGTCAAACAGGGTTGTATAATATGAGGTTTTATGTTATAAAGTAGAATGAGAGTTTCATTCAACTCTAAGGAAGTTGCTTGTTTCTTAGAATTTATACAACCATGATTTTTAATATGCTATGACCCTGAGATAAGCATTAGATAGAATATATGATAAGAAAGAAATTACAGGACAGGTAAACTGAAAGAAGAACGGAGTTAAATAGATCGAAGCTATTAAGGTTAAAAAATATGTTTAGGATTATTGAAGGTAGAATTGTTAAACAAAATGTTTAAATTTTGCAATGCAAAGTAAAATCAAGTAAAAATCAAAAAGTAAAAGTAAAAAAAAAGGTAGATTTTGCATGTAGTTTATTAAATATTTGTGCATATATTGCGCCCAACTGAAAAAATTTGTATATATTTTTACATTTATTTTAATTTTTTTTTATATAAGCTGGGTTGAAATCGGTCAGACGTCTTCGCTTAAAATCAAGCAAAATCACGCTTAAGGTAAGTTTATGGGAAGTATCATACAAAAGAGTATTAAAAATTCCGTGGAACACCTTCTGTTTATATTATCATATTTAATAAACAAGTCTCTCCTAGATTATATTCAATATACACACATATACCATAAAAGACAAGGAAAATTACGAATACAAACCCCATTCTCGTTCACCAAGTAAATATTAAAGATTATAATCAAAACACGACGATCACAAAATATTAAGATTCTAATTTCGAACGCACGAATTACAATAACGAGCTCTTCCTAACAAAAATAGACTCGTACATACGTCAAAATTTCTTATTCTATCGGTGTAGCACTGGGAAGCCGAGACGCATCAATTTTCATCCACCAAAACCGGATGGGACGATTAAATACGGGATATTCATATCACACAACGCGATTTACCAAACCTAAATACGTTTCACTCCTTCCGTAGATGTGTGTCTAGTGAACCTCTTGTCATGCAAGCTATAGATCGCGATGATATAACATATTCCGATCATGTATGGTGGATTGGTGTTTAAATTATTATGCTAATATAAATAATAATGTTCTGAGGGGAGGAATTGTAGATTTTACAAAATCGTTTGAAAAATTATTAATTAAAATGTTTGTTAAATGATACACA
The DNA here is from genome assembly GCA_004143645.1 of Protaetia brevitarsis. Lineage (NCBI taxonomy): Eukaryota > Metazoa > Arthropoda > Insecta > Coleoptera > Scarabaeidae > Protaetia > Protaetia brevitarsis. The sequence continues at coordinate 40,314 of RXPK01004959.1, read as the reverse complement.
TACATAGTAGTATACACAATAAAGAAACATGATTCCATCGAGAGGATGAGAATATTATGCAAAGACTCAGTTATTAGGGCAGAGCAGGAACTAAGAAAATATCAATGTGGCTTTAGACAAGGAAGAGGTACTGTGAATTAGATCTTTGTTTTGAGAGATAAGAATACAAGCAGAAAGTCAAGGGTATGGAAAACCAATAATGCTGCTATTTGTAGATTTTAAACAGGCATATGACGGAATAAGCAGAGTGGAACTATCCAGGTCGTTGAAATAAATGGGAGTTAGTATTAAACTAATAAAAATGATTAAATTAGCATTGACCGGGACAGAAGGCATAACCAGAATAAACAACAGAACAACTCAAAAATTCGAAATTAACAGGGGAGTAAGACAGGGTGACTCCTGTCGGCGACACTGTTTAGTTTAATATTGGAAAGAGTTATAAGAGAGGCAGACATTACCAGGTCGTGAATTATATATCGCAGAAGACATCAATGCCTGGTGTTTGCTGACGATTTAGTTACATTGACAAAAACCAAGGAAGAATTAAGAGAGATAATGAAAACACTAGGAGATCAAGGTGGATGGTTGGCCTATAGAAATTTTACATACCTACGAACAATCATTACTAGAAAGCCGGGTTTTGAAACGGACATTCTAGCTAGACTAATAGCAGGGAAGATATGTATTGCAGCACTCAATGGAATGTTAAGGAAAAGAATGTGTATCAAGGAAACTAAAGGTAAAGATACACAGATCACACAGTCCACCTACAGTAAGGATATCATATGTCAGCACCATTCGAGAAGGGAAAAGTAGGGATGCGTTGGTGATACCTCGTGATACAGCGCTTCGCATGACAACGCGCACTTGCATTTGTTGGCGAAATAAAGTAATTTATGCTATCTCCCTTCCCGAATAGTTCAATAGTTCACGGCAGAAGGGCATGAGATCAACAGATTCATACTTCATACGCACTAGACGTTCACGGACTGGGCTTGTTGCATCGCGTTCTTCCGAGATTTTCCAGAAAATTTGCAACGAGATAGCAATGCGAGCGAGCCAAGCTCATGAATGTCTAGTGAATATCTACACTTTAAAAACATTGAAAGAATCTGCACTAATCTGGAACGAGATTAACATGGTCCGCGATGCGCCTGGATCATGAATGCCTAAAGGCGCGGGGCCACTGCACGCGAAGCGAAGCTAAGCTCAGCGAAACTAATTTCCTTGAAAATTAGCTCCCATGTAATCTTACGCGGACGCGGCAACTAAAGCTAAGCGAAGCGAAGTTAGGCTAGCGAAGATGCGCGTATGATTACATGGGAGCTAATGTTCAAGGAAATTAGTTGCGCTGAGCTTCGCTTCGCTTCGCGTCCAGTAGCCCCGCGCCTTAATGCGTTTCCTTCTTAAAGCCGATCTACCAGCAAAAAAATATTTACAATTCTATTCATCGCTTGTTCAAGTATTACATATGTATTATATAGACGCATATGTCGAAATCTTTGCCTTTCCGATTGCCTAACACTTGACAAGCTGTTGAACAATCGATCATTTGATATAACCAAGAGCAAAAATGGCTCGTTAAGCACATCACTAATCTACAATAGCAATAGTTCCAAGAAGAGGGCCATGTAGGATCACGTTGGGATTACGGTTTGAAAGTGTGTCAAAAAAAAAAAAAAAACTACTTACACTTTTCTTACTGCTCAATAAAATATATTTTTTTAAAAGGCTAAGAATATGTTAAGAAGGTAAAAGGTAAATACAGGTAACCTTTTTTTAATGATGGCAGGGACCTAAAAAAATAGTCGTATCTATAGCTGAAATGATTAATTCTGTTTTTAAGACAGTTGAAGTAATATAATTATTGAAGTACGCACTTATTTTGGATTCGTATTTGTAATTTTGGCTACAAATAATATCGTAATTACCGTAACATCTCAGTCAAATAAAATTATCACAGATAAGGGTTCAAATGAAATTCTAAATCACTAATTTATCAACTAAATATCTGAAACAGAATATCCACATCTTGTACCTCAATTTCGCATTTACATTTAAAAATATTGACATATTTGTAGGTGCATTATTTATTTTTACTTAAATTCAGTTCTATGAAATGGAATATTTTGATCTCGCTTACCCATTGCATAGTACTTCGGGAAGTAACGGAATATCAAAATCAACACTCGTCATCAAAGGATTATTTTCTCGCCTCTAGGCAGCTGATGATGAGAAAAAAAGGAATTTGATATACTTACTCGCTTTCACATTTACATACATCGCGAAGTCATTTAAAATGGCTGTAAAAAAATCCGGAGATCAAAGCATTTGCGCTTTAATACTCTTTTGTTCGTATTCGCTTTAACCGAATTTAATACTAGACCAGTTGAGTTCATTCCACTTTTCTCGATGACGCTCACGAATTACGGTTGTTGACATTTTCAAGCATCGTTATTTATTATTAATTTCACATAGGAAGTGTGTGTAAAATGAGTTGTATTAGTTGAGTGTCTGATTGCGGAAGAGGAAATAAGCAGCTTAGGTACGTGAGTTGCTTGGAAAACTGATCGTTTGAATTTCGAACCGTATTCGAGTGCATACAGGCAATCTTTAAATTGCAAATCAAACGGTTAATTATTTACTTATCATTGTAGTGCTAAAATTTTCGCATTATTTAACTTATACATTCAATATAAGGAGGATATAATGATATAAACTTGATGTACCTACCTTTAGTAATTATAGCTTGGGGAACAAAACATATAAATCTTGGGAAATTATTTTTTAGTTTCGTATCTATATAATATAAAGTCTATATATTACTGTTCTAATAGTGGATTTCACATTTATTTTTCTATCGTCTTTTGAATAGATGCTCTTCTACATGTGATAGTAGTTTAAATAGACAGTTAAAATATTTCCTTTTTATGACAAAGTCGAGATATATGCATATGCGAAGAACATAATGTGAAGGTATAGAAAAATGGTATTATTAATTTTGATTTAATATTCTATACATAATAGATTACTCTTTTCTATTCTGAAAGAAGCTGTATGTATGTAGGTACCTTTCCTTCTGTCAGGGGTATTTGCACAAAACTGTTCTACATTGTATTTGTATTTTGATAAATGTTTACCATTCCAAACATAAACATTATATTTATGTGTACCGTATATAACATATTACTAAATATACATACACCTATATACAAAACATATATATACATGTTATTATTATGATATATTAAAAATTTATAAATGTTTACAGAAATAAAAAGTTATAGCAACTTCAAACTGGAACTGTGTTTACTTTATTTCATTGCCGCTTACTTATTTCAAATAAAACAAAAATGATCCTTTTTTCCAATTCCTGTTACAGTAGATAATTATTTCATGCAAAAAAAGTCATGCGTTAGAATCTAATATTAAAACAAACAAAAAATGTTGTAAATATACGACATAGTGGAATTAATACCTTACTGATAAAAAACATTATTTTAATTCAATATACTTTTATTATTTCATTCACAAATTTGAATGAAATCTGACACATTGAAACAACCATTGAGTATTGTAAATCGTCATATTTCGCTCTAACAAAAACTCAGGCTTAAGGATGACTCCTTAAATATCCTTGAAAGTTTGATGATTTTCAGTTTCTTGCGGTTTACATTGTTCTCATAAGCAAAATCAAGGTAAGTTATATCATATCGGCCTCTGAACATTTTTTAAATAGGGAATAATAAACCTATGCATAGAAATGCGCTTTAGCTGCCAAACATATTACAGTAAGGGATCGGAAACCGCCCTTCCTCCTGCACGCTGTCTTTCCAAATAAACTACAAGCAGCAGTACTAATCTGGCACGCATTGATGAATGTCGGTCTTCGCTGCCATCATTTTTTCTTCCCATCTCGGCCTTTTCTTTATTTCTTTTTAATTTAAAATTTTTATAATCTTTCTGATCATTTCATTTTCTTCTTAGTTCTTTATTGTAAATTCTTTCTGCTGCAATGTAATTCACACAAGAAGAAAAGCAGAAAAATAATTAATAGACGCCACTTGGGCAGCAGTGCTTAAAAAGCAGTTGGTCCCTTTATATCTGCTTTTAAATATAGACCAGTCTCAATTGTAGCAACAGTCCTATATATTACACACAAGTGTGAATCCAGGTATTATGTCATTAATTGTCAGAATGTAATAACTAGAGACCGGATTATATGCAAAGAAAAACTGGAATATATGCGCATATATATGCATCGATTTTTGAGAAAATATGCATAAACCTGGGGCACCAATGCAAAACAATTGCGACAATATTCAAAATTTTTACATAAAATAAACAAGAGCAGAAATTTAAACATTAACTTTATTGCACAAAATTTTTGCACAACATATTTCTAAAACAATTTATAATTAAATGTTTTTCAAAATTGTGTAAAAGAAAGTTTTGTCTTCTATCAGAATACATGTTTCGAATAGAAAAAGCTTCTTTCAACATCCACAATGTAATTGATGCATTTTTTAACTTTGCAATTCTAAACTAAAATTAAAGTCGAAATCGTTTACTGTTTCACCTTCCAAAATTTTCTTAACTTTCTTCAATTTCAAATACCCCGCATTTTTATTTTTCACTTTTTTTAAATTTATCGTATATAGAATTACGTATTGTATCCTTAACCTTCTTACATAGCATATCAAATTCATCTACTATTTCGACTGATTCCGAGAGCGACATCCCTTGCGTTTCTAATTTACGAATGGAACTTGAAACAAAGGTATAATTTGACTTAATATACAAAAGGTTTTGTAGCAATTCTGTTGATGTTACTATCTTTTTACAGTTTTCTAGGGCAATGCAGTCAGCAGTGATTTCAAGAATTACATTTTTTATTCCTTCAAAACTATCAGCGAAAAAAATTGCAGCCTCTAACCATGTACCCCATCTCCTAATAATCGGTTCAGGAGGCAACTTAACACCGGGAAGTCGCTCCTTATAAAATTGAATTCGTGAAGGTGCTTTTAAAAATACTTTTTTGACATTGCTAATTAAATCATTAATCAAAGGAAATTGATTCCTAATGTCTTCCGCTACACGATTGAACCCATGAGCTAAACAAGTGGTATGAATAATGTTACTACAAAAAAATTTAAATTTTGCCCGGCTTTTATCATGTATGGTGCAGCGTCGAGAGAGCAATTAGATATTACCAGTAAAAATGTCCCAAGTAGCAATCTCTGAAATGATGTATACTCCGTGAGAACGGGCTGTTGAATGCCGAGCGTGGCCAAGTCGACAATTGTGAGGAGGGTACCCGTCACACGATTCCTTAAAAATGATCAGTACGATTTGACAACTTGCTGCTAATATTCTAACGATTTATATGGAAAACCGCATTCAGAATACTGTTCTATACTTGTATATCATTAAATTCGCTTTTGATAGGTGCACCAAAAACTGGTTAAACAGAGGTTCGTAAAATATATCAATGAAACAACTTACAAATAATTCGGTGAATAATTTAATTGATTATAAAATAATTTCCATGACCTATAATTGATCAAGAGTCGATTTAGTGGAAAAACAGAATTAGTTCCCTACACTTGAGACCGCTGTGTATTGTCGAGATTCGCAATAAAATAAATACCTTTCAAATGAGCAAGTAGTAGCACGTAAAAATTTATGTTTTTACAGACACTTCAAGCTATCTTTGGTAATGTTTGCAAAGCGAGGCCGCGCGGTTTTTTTTTAATGTCTCACTAAAACCAAAGTGGATATTATTGTCGACAAATAACGGCAGAAGTAACTAATAATATTTTTTTTCTGGGTAGAGACTTATATACTATATTAACATACGTCTAGCATACTGTATAAAATAACATAAAATAATGTATTTTACAAACTTGTAAAATGCAGAGAAGTTTTTCTAGTTTTCCTCTCTAGAAAGTAACTCTAAACAACCTATTTTTTTTTTTTGCATTTTTCCATGATCTGCAACTATACAAGAGCCGATTTAATGAAAAGAAATAATTAGTTCCGTTTTCAACTAAATTCAGACCACTGTGCAGTATGGGGAAATGCATTAAGGGAAAAAGTAACATTTGCGCAGGCTATTTGCATGATCTACAAGTAATTTTGGTCGCTTAACTCACCTAACTTACACATTTTTAATAATGTTTATTTCTGAAAATATAGGAAAATATTAAAATACATAAGTATATAATAAAGTAGTGAAAAACAGTTTAAATTAAAACAAATTAATATTAATAGTAGTAGGGACTTGAAATTGATGAATTTAATGCGATATATATATATATATGTAGATGTTTTCAAATTTAAGTTATGTGGATTATTAAAAATTAAATAAATTTGTTTTTAAGACATTATAATAAAGTTTGAATTTAGTAAAAAAAAACTTCCAGTGTGCTAAGCATGAACATTCTATTGTACTTAATTGTAACTACTACATTATTACATAAATTCTATTTTTATTCGCTAAGGTATCCTTGATATAATTTAATTATAGTAATTTTAAACATTTTATATTTAATATACAACTACTTTCGAGATGAAACCATAATCTATTAAAAATTATAATGTATGGAAAGGTACTAAAGTATTGAAGTAGTGAGAAATAGTTAAAATTAATAGGTATAATTTATTTTAATTAAAATTAAAATAAATTATACTTGATTTTAAGACGTTATTAATAAATTTTAAATTTAGTAGAAGAACTTCCATTATATTATATATTCACTGCTGAGCATGCATTTTATTCTACTTATTTTATTGGCGTTAAAAATAAAACAGATGACTATAATATAAAACATTTATTCATTTATTGATTAGCAGACAGAGTTAACTTATTCAGTTTTTGACGGATTGGGTGTCCCTATTTTGTTTATTGTGCAGCCCAGCTATACAATTTAATTTTGGTGCAGCATGCTGCAATATTATAAATTAATTCCCTCTGATGTAAGGTTTCTCTTACAGGATAATCATAGATGTTTAGATACAATATAATGTAGAAATATTTCAAAAAAATTGTTTTTCTTATGGCATTTTCCCATTGTTAATGGTATAAATACTTTTTAATTTAAGTTCCACCTCTAAACATATTTTCTGGACCCTCCTCGATGGTATAAAGAAACAAATACATTTAAATAGTAGTTATGGTAAAATACGAAATATTCTTTTTCACTTCTTTGCTTTCCTTATCTCTGTCGTTTGTCTTAGTAGTGGTGAATGGCATCACAAAAATTGTAGATGCTTTCGATGTGACGCCTAGCGTTATGCAATTAAAATAGTTTTGGCGTTTCAATGGTTGCGTGAGCAGATATTACTTTTTCCCGTCATGTGTTTCAGGGTAAGATTTTTAAAACACATTTGCTATCTAGTTCTTATTTCCCTATCAGATGTTTTAAGGTTACACTATTATAACAATATTACACGCAGAAATTAATTTTCTATCAATTGCTAACAAAGTATATAGGATGGTCCATTTAAAAAAACAAAGTTATCTATTATCTCGTAAACGCGATTTTCAATTGTTTTTCTGATCACATGATTGTAATCAGCGTAAAAAACTCTACATCTTTGATAATTTAACCAACATCGTAGCTGAAATATTGACAAAGTTAGCAATAGTACGTAACATTGAACATCCTCTATAAACAAAATAAAATAATATATCACGCTAAATCTGAATCCAAATTTCGTCTCAAAATTGAATAAAAGCGTTATGCTTGCTCGTTGTAAAATCACAGTTTGTCTTTGAATAACTGCTGTTGCTGAACTTAATTTCTTTTAATTCAACTTCTTCAATCCCTCAAAATAAACGCATTGTAGCTTTAGCAAGCAGTACAATTTTATGATAAAGTGGAGACTGGAGAAGATAATTGAATAAGCCGGATGATTCTATTTGGCTGATTAATCTTTAATGAACATTCTAATTGTAAGTGGATTTCACGCCGTTCTTGTTCCGATCAATTAATTTAACGTGGTGGAAACTCTGGACTCTAAGCAAATATAATTCTAAATCCAAACCAGTTCTGCCTATTATTGTGGAACGTTGAAATGATGACAAATAAATACCAAACGGAATATGTATACAATTATTTTGAATGATTTGCGTTCTATTTCATGTCTGGCGTATAGGCAACTTCTATTACGCGGATGCCGGCATTCCCTAAATATTATGCGGAAACGGAAAGTATGTTAAATAATACCAGAATAGTATACCCAAATTTATCTACTTTACATTATATATCTACGTTGCTCATAAATGTTACGTACATATAAAAATAGAAGCAAAATATTGACATTAAGCTCACTTACGTAGTTTAGTGGGATTTTGCGTAAGAAGCGAAATACGTCAGCATTTGTGTATTGGTTTTGACAGGAAATTTATCGACTACAATTTAATTTAGGTTAAAGTACTAACTTTTCCTTATTTATTATTGTTTTGTTAAACTTTTTAAGACCTGAATGAAGTATATTCCGGCAAATCACGTTAAATGCAAACGTGGAAAGATTTTTATAATCTGCGAACTATAGTAACTAAAAATAGATTTTCTTTTATTATTTTCGAAAAGTTAATTTAATTCACTTAATTAGACATACATACATCCTTTTTATTTATCTCTCAAGTAAACAGCTATTTATTAAAAGAAGTACTGCAAGCAAAATAACTTAATAATAAGTAGCAAAAATTCATAAGGTAAAGGTATATAATATATCCCAAGTAGTATCAAACATCTTTAAAATATTTTTTTCTAATATAAATATAAAAAAATACATTTCCTGTTAAATGTAATAATAATACGCAGAGGAAACCGCGAATTTTATTCTAACCAGGTATTGTTTTCCCCATGAGACACAGTTATGGATGACGGAGAGGAGCATAATTGCATTAGGGAATTAACGAGGAGATAGTCTATGGATGCACTTTATTTATGAAAAGCTAAATAATTACAAATCATCCTAACGCCGTAGTACCCCCACCTAAAGGTACTACAGGAAGCTAACCTATTCTAAGTGTCATATGGATTCCATAACAACTGAAATGTCTGCATTTGTTATCTGATGTGTAGTTTTATCCTCTGAAATTTTAAAATTTAAATTTTATATGTTTATAATTTTAATTATTAATTAGTCTTTAAAATCTTAAAATCTAATAATCTATTGATCCCGCTGTCTCTCCTAGACACCGTCTCTTTCGCTAATTAGTCCACCCTCCCATTACCAATTGAGCTACTACGTGAGCCCTAATCCAAAAAAGTTTTATACTCCACTTACGCAATATATCCCATGTGATAACAAATCAGTCGGATTTTTTAAATTCCTTAACGCCTCTAATATAGATAAGCTATCTGTTAAAATTCTAACGTACCGCACAAGTTCCCACTCGCGCCTCATATAAACTACTGCCTGATTTATTGCAACTAATTCTGACTGAAAAATATTAGAATGATCTCTAATTTAAACTTTTGATTATGTATTTCAACACTCTTATTATAAACTATAAAAGCCGCCCCTGTACCACCGCCATCCTCTGGCCCCATGCGTAAAAATTTCTAAACCCTTTCCCAAAAGCGCCTATAAATTTATTGTAAGTAGTACTTTTTAATTCCGCGGAATGAATTCGGCCGCTTATATCTACTCGCATTTCTAAATCGCCCGGTTCTAATCTAATTCCCGTTGCGTAATTAAACCCTCAAACCCTATTTTATTCGCGTCCCTACGAAATTTGAGTTCTCTCAAATGTAAATCTACTGGTAATATATCCGAAATAACGCACGCCGCGTTTGCCGAAATAGATGAATACGCGTTCGCGGCCCTAAACGTTAACATCCCCTTACGCCCTGATTAATTTTTTTGTTTCTTTAATTTTACACGCGGTCTACCCATATCGCCTCTGCGTACAACATTGCCGGTTCTATAGCGTTCTCTAAATAGTACCGAAGCGTTACCGTTTTAAACACTACGGAACCTAATCCGATGCTCTAATTTTATTACTCCATTTCTCTACCTTTCAGTAACAAGGTCTGGGCCTACTTCCCGGATCTTGTTCTCAGAGTAAGGCTTTTCCATTTTTTCCTTAGAGAGTGCTTATTTAGACATAAAATTAAGTACAACAAAATGTGTGAAAGAAATCGTTATATTTTGTGCTCGGTTATTACGTGTATAAAAAACTGTGAAATCTTATCCTATGTCGGACAGCGTAAAATTGAAAAGTGAACTTTCAGTAATTTATGAGCGCGATGACATGTGTGACGTAGGTGATGGCGTGTGTTGTCACTTTTAGTGTTCATAACAGCCAACAACTTCCAAAAAGTTTTGGCGGGAACATATACTGTTGGATATTATTTTGTACACACCAATGTCGACAGCAGAATGTGAAACGATGTTTTTCCACCCTCAAACGCATTGACACTTTTCTGAGAAGCACAGTCTCAGAAGATCGACTGAACCCATTTTTATAGCAAAGTCATATACGTCTTTTTTAGCATAAACAATAGGAGAATGATTTATGTACAAAAAATAGACAAGTTCTTATTTTGTGCCACTCTCTTTATAACTCACGAGACGCCACTGATTTCGCATTTCTTAGAAGAAAAAGTTATGGCACAGAATAAACAGAAATGACAACAGCTATTTTTCTATTGTCATCCAGAAATTTCGTTTTCTTGCGCTATTTCGTTTCGAATGCTCCCAAAATATCATGTGTAAGTAAAGGTGGTTTTATTTATGTTCAGAAAGGTCGTGACTTTATGTTTATCAGAAATGAAATTTGTAATATTGGTTTGCAAGTTTTAAATTGGCACCACAGAAGAAAAGCGTATTTAACATATGCAAACGTACATAATATTTAAAAAAATTAGGTGCAATTTTGATAGCGATAACTTCATTTTAATAAATATTTACTGTAAGTAACGCTTGAGTGTTCTACAAAGATATGAATGAATACTGTAAGGTCAAGAGTGAATATTATTAGATGATTTAAATTGAATGTTCCAGAGATTCTCAAAATATTCATGCTACTTAGGATGCAACACAAATATTGTTTCTAACTGTAAGAAATATTACTTTTGAATGTTTGTGTGAAAAATTTCATAAATATACTTTTCATAAGTATTTATGACACTTAATATTTATATCACATTAAATACATATCGTATAAATATTTGGTGCTACGTGGGGAGAGTAATTATTGACTAATACTCTCTCTAATAAATAATATTCTCTGACACCATATATTAAACCCAATAACGCCGAATAATCTATTTATAAGTCAATGTTTTTCTCGAAACCACAAAATCAATAGAAGATTTTTATTATAGCATTCTAATGAAATATTAAAGAAAGGTTAGAAAGTGTACACCTTCTTGACTGTTACTAATCAAAACAAGATTCTTTTAAAATATCTTTTATAAAAACAACAAGGAATTTAAAATATGATCTAAGTAAGCATCACATTTTCAAATGTTCAGTCTGTTTAATGTTAGTAAATCAAAAGAGTTCGTATTTTCTTGGTATAAAACCCATATATTAACAATTTATATTCGTTATTTAATGGATGTATCGAAAACAAAATTTTTATATTGCATAAAATAATTATATTTTAACATAACGTCAAACATCAACAACCTAAACTATTTTATTTACAGGGTTCAGCATACAGAATCTCCGAAAACTATGAAATAATTACTGAATGAATTTATACCGTCCTGGCAAACTTATGACTTGGGTCGGTTTATGCATGTATATTTAATACATACGAGTGTATCTAATCGTCTGCGCTTATGCGAGAGTAATAGGGGTATACCAGTTTATTCCATACACGCGATAACTACTACTTTTGAAAAACCCAAACGATAACCTTGACAGCACGGTATATATGATCTTGTCAATGTACCATTATTGTCATTTATACATGAATAATTTTCATAATCATATATATTATTAATATTAACCTTATCCGTTATTTTTCGTTTACATATACAAAACAAATTAAATAAATATTACTTCGATATATACTAACCTCAATTGTAACATATATACCTTAAAGTAAATGACTACTTATTTACAGTTATCTATAACAATTTTCGCGCAAAACCTAAATACCGATTTAGTGATTTTAAAACCTCGTACTGCCCCCAACATGGTTGTAAGACAATATTTTGGATATCAAATCTAAATCTTCATGTCGGCCGGTGTTTATACCGGAATTGTGCAACAAATTGCTTAACTGCTGCTTTACTATTGGAGGTTGAACCGCTGGAAACCCAGCAGCTGTCTGATAATTTTCTAAATTTGATCTGAGATAGCGTACATTAAGGGGTACAGATGGTTGAATAATAAAATTTTGGGGTTTGGTATACGGATTATAATTAGTGCCACTGTAAGGGTTTCCAAGTGGTTCCTGTCTATAAATTCTAATATTGGGTGGCTGTTGTGCAATGACATTTTGAGCATAATTAACGTTCTGCAAGTTCGCTTGGTGAGGAGGTAGAAGAACCGAATTGAGTTGATCAAAAGAATGTTGGAAGTGAGGAGATGTTTGTCTAAAATCATTAAAGTTTTTATTCGGTAAATGTTGGGCATTTAACGGTAATTCATTAGCTTTATTGATCTGTTCTGGGGTTAGAGAAACACTAGTTTGAAAGAGTACAGATGATTTTAGGGGATTTGGATTGTTAAATTGACTTAATTGATTTGAAGGCGGAACAATTCCTTGAATACTTTCAATATGATCATGAATTATCGGAGTAGTTGTTGTGAAGTGATTTGATGTTTGACCGAAACTATTAGTAGAATCTATTTGGTTTTGATTGTTCTTATTCCGTAACAAAATCGTTGTTTTCTGTTAATCTTATTTTGCTCCAATAACCTATGTTGTTGTTCCTGAATTATTGCTGCTGTCTATACAAGAAATGTGCTGCTCTTTTTGTTGCCTTTGCAACGTGTATAACTGCTCCTCTAAAAGCTTTTGTTTCTCTTGTAAAGCAATTTGCGTTTGTATGTGTTCGTTTTTTATTGTTGCTGTCTTATAAATTCTGTGGGTATTATACTTATTGATGAAATTAGTTACTACGGGAAGCTGAGTGTTCTGTTTATAAATAGGTTCCACACTTTTCGGTACACCTCTCTCATCTTGATGGACCGTAAAAGCAGCTACCAATGGCGCGGAAAAGAACTGCACCTCTTCTGCTTTTGCTTCATTTTCTTCCGTCGTCGGTGTCTCCATCGTTGGAGAAGGCGATGCCAAATCTTCAGCTTTTTCTGTAGTGGGAATATAATTCTGACTGACGATTTTGTTTCTCGGAAAATTGTAATTATTCGACGCGCTGGTTATGAAATTTTCACTAATGTTAGAAGGAATGAAGGTGGTTATCGGCCTATGTTGCAATCCGTTACTCTTTTGTATCACAACAATCTGTTTCTGGTCCTCCTTTGCTGTTTCAGTTGTTTTTTCCACAGATGCGCTATTATCTCTTTGGAATATTGAAATCGCAGATGCAGACGCCTTTTCTACTGTGTCGCTGTTTTTAAAGTTTAAAGTGCTGTTACCGCTTTCATTTTCTAATTCAGTTAAGGCCTTAAGCAAGGCTTTCCTCAAATTGGAATCCAAGTTCTTGGAATTCGATAGTAAGTTATTGGAGTCTTCTTGGTTGCAAGAACATGATGCTAGTAGCAGTCCAAGAAAGATGATACGAAGCTGTAAATAAAAGAGGCATTATTAATTTCTCAGATATATTTTTAAAGATATGAAAGAATAAACAAGATGTTTTAGAAGTACCTATAATTCATTAAACATAACGTTTAAACATCACGTAAAATCTAAATAATTACAGCATTTTCCTTGTTTTATATATAGGACGAATAAATTTCTACATATAACGGGTTTATGTAGATACATATACAGATATTTGAATGGCTGTATTTAATGAGAGAGTACAACACAATAACATCCATGACCTTAGTAGTGAAAGCAAAACTCCGTTGCTTCACGTTGCTCTTGGTACTATAAACACGGTTTGGCATACTTTAAATCAATGCGTATAATGCACTTGTGAATATTTACATTTACCCTACGTAAATTAAAAGCCTTAGCGTTATTTGTAGGAAAACATATATATTTGACATATATGCTTATAAAATGGATCTATTAAGAAATTAATGGACTTTTTAAGGTTTCTACATATTTTAAATTCTAAAACCGATTGAAATGGGCTAGTGAGTAAAGATTTTATTTTTGTAGCAAAACACTCTGTCTGTTTGTTGTTTTTTTCTCAAAAATAACGGGTTCCATTTTATTGAAATTCTGATAGTATTTTCACCAATACAAACTTAACATTTATACAAAAGATATGATCCTAAGAGCAGTTTTTATTGGACAGCAAATCAAAACGTGCGGTAAAGTATACACTTCTCCTAGGTAACCTAGTAATAACTTATCAAATTATATTTGTGGGAATTATTGCTGTAGGAACACAAAAAGCTACTGCACAGTAATTCCTTGCAAATTATTGCAATTATTACATACTTGTTGACTCCATTAGCTTATCAGCTGATGTAAAAAGAAATCCAACAAACTAAAACTAATTAATAAAGTTGGCTTTGGCCAAAATTGTAGACCATGAGCTCACACTGAAAAAAAAAAGGGTTTAAGTAAAATTTTTATTAAGAAATTTGTATTAATACCAAATAAAATTAATTTGGAATGACTATCAGATTTTGGGAATAATAATATTTTTATATTAAAAAGTTTAATATTTTTTTTTATTTATTCTTCATAGCTCTAGATTCGATCCTCAAAAAAATAATAGAAAATAGAACCACGCACATACGAGTTAGTTTTTGCCTAAAAATGGTTAGTGTTTCGTGAGGTCATAATGCCTGTATGTATCATATTTGTTGTGAGTATTGAGAATAATAGTTATTCGTATTCACTATAACAGTAGTTATAGATATTGAACATAGTTATTAATGGATTAGTGATTTGAAGAACTAAAGTAGAACTATTGGCCGTAAGAATTTATAAAATGTTGAAAATAACGAGACTAATAGTGATTGTAGTAGCTAAGTGTTATTTTTAAAGTACACCTGCTTTCCGTGGAATGAAGTGGAACTCTTTTGGAAAAAGTTTTTTGGTGCTCGCCCGAATTTTTTGATTTCACATGGTATACTTATGGAATCGGCACGACCGACCCTTTCGCCCCCGACCGTTTTTTACAAATATTTGCAATATTTTCAGTATATATGTTGGGGAGTCCCTTAACGGAGAAACTTTAAATATTGCGAGTCGTATAAGGAAACTTCGATATACAGAGATCCCAAAAATTTGGCGTAGTACGTTGTTAATTGCAACACTAAAATAGCGAATGGTTTTTATTTTGAAAAGCACCATTTCAAATTTATGTATGTTGATGTTAATACTTGCAAAATCCATCTAATTAATGCCAAATTATGTATATTTAGTTACTTTTATTAAATAATCAGTAGACAGGCACGTACAAAACTTGAGTTTAGGGGGTTAGTAGAGATGGTGTTTTTATGGGCGGCAGGCTAATTATCCCCAGTACCACCTCCCCCTTGCATAAGCGCCTGTCAGTAGATATTTATGAGCTGTAATAATGACCCTTACACATATATACATATTTTGTGTTAAAACCTGAACAAGTAACTTAGGAAAATTAAATAATTAAGATTGGAATTCCTACTTCTAGAAGTGATAAAATCATATACTGTTTATGAAACGCGGCTATTCTACAAATTTAGACAATTATGCAGAATTTTGAGAAATAAAAAAAATGTGTTGTATTAATTTTTTTTTAAAACACGTGGGAACTGTAAAGTACACAAAAGAGGATTTTATAATAATAAAAAAATATTAATTATGGCTAATATAGGAACCCTTAGAGTAATAAAATTCTATTTATACATATTTACATTACTAAATCAATAATAATACATATACTACTAAATATTATTTTATGGTGCGGGGCTATTTACGAGTTTGTAGTTGTTTAGGGAAATTTAGGGAAATTTTCTGTAAACGTCTAGGGAATTAAAAAAAAATAAATTTAAAAACAAATAACGCCAATTATAAACAAAAGATCAGTCAAGTATGCAGTCACCGGCAGAAGGTGCGCAGCATATGAGAAAAAAAATTTGTCCTTGAATTTAGTATAATCTGTTTACTTACAAATTACCTCTGCATGTCTTATAAACTAAAATAAACACTCATCAAACCCTGCCGAAAAGTTATTGTATACGAGGGAAGGTCAAAAATATGAAACTAAACGCTAAAAGTAAAAATATCTCAGTTTCTTTGGTTTAGAAGATTCATTTTTAATAAGTTGTTGTTTGAAATAATATGAAGTTTCAAAATTGATTGAGATCATACAGCTAGTCATATCCTATTCTGGTGTGTAATTTTTCTGAGAGAAAATCGCATTACCATGTTAATTAATTTAAACGTTTTTCACGCCTTGAAAAGAAAAACTTCAAAATGGGAATTATTTATGCTTGCACAACTTGTTTTGCTTTCAAATAAGACAAAATAATTACAACATAGACCATATTTCCATTGACTTTTTGCCCAAAAACTACCAGAAGCTTCGTTTCCTCTTCGTAGTTATTTAAAACATTTCTGGCCTCCAAGATCGCCAGACCTGTCCCCAACGAATTTATTTTTTTGGGGCTACATAAAAAACAACGTTTTAAAACTTCGGCCGCTTAAAAATATCGACCACTTATGTAATTATTAGACAATGTATCACGGATATTAATCCTGTTTTTTACGAAACATTGCTAAGAGAATTTAATCTAGATCGATAAAATGTTTACAAAACGGTAGACGACATATAGAAGATCAATGTTTATTCTTTATGTTAATTAATATCTGTTGTTGACCCTGCAAATACATTATGTTTTATTTTTTCTTTTACTTGTGGTGATCAACATTAAGACCTACATAAAAAGAAAGATGAAGTTAAACTATTTGTCACTTTCTAATAATTACTACAAATTAAAATTTCAATTTGATGTTATTAGTTTGGTTCATTTGAGTACAAAACACTGTGCAGCAAAAATAGTTCGAATTTTGAAGTTTTACTTTTCAAAGCTAACTTTTAGAAACTAATTAATTTTGAGACAATATGCTGATTTTCTCTCAGAAAGTATTGACAGAATAGAATATAACAGCTGTATGGTCTAGCAATCTTATATAGAGGTAATTTCGAAAAGAAAAACCATTAAATATATAAATAGTATAACAAAGAAACGATGAAAAATACAGGTCTATTGCAATTATAAAAAATCTTCAATAATTGTCTCTAATGGTAACTTCTTCCGCATTTTGCTGTTCAAATTTCTGTACGTTATACTATCCATAGTACTGTATTACAAAGAAGCTGCTAAGATCTCTGGACTGTTTGTTAAATTGACCCATAATACGTATTTAAAATAAGCAGAAATTATAATTAAATTCATACGTGAATGTATTTAAAGTAAATAAAAGTTTTTGTTTAAATTGATTTCGTATTTGAAGTAGCTCTTAATATCAAGTGTTTTCGAATTAAAAGTTTATTTAATTGAGCTTTAAAACATATGTTAATTTGAATATTTTTTTAACAAAAAGATTGTATTTGATTTAAATATATTTTGCTTTTGTCCCATATTTAAGTATAAAATATGTAAATTTTATCTTAATATATTTATATTCAATTTCACTAAAAAATGTCTCTACATGAAACGAGTATCACATCGAAGGAGAAGAAGACTCAAAAACAGAATCGTTGATGGGTACCAGGGCACACTTAAAACAGGATTGATGCGAAGGGCTGCGAAAAATTTCGTCATAGGTAGATAGAGAAAACTCGTACAATCCATAATGTATTGTAAAGCTATAAGGGAGCACACAGGCCGGATAAAAAAAATATTTTTTATAGATATAATGCTTTAATTAAATTAGTAAAATCCAATTTTTAAACATTCTAGTGTCATCTACATTCCTTACTTTTATGTTTTTCCGTTTTTCATGAGTTAGCGGCTTATTTTTATAATGAATTAAATTTTTTTAATCAATTAAAACTGTTCATTAACGTTTCGACAATCTATTTATTCTTGTCTTCCTCAGAATTTTTTTTCTATACTTTAATTTTTTATACATTTAAAGACAACACGAGGACATTTTAAATGTTACTTTAAAATTTACATGTTCTTACTAATTACAAACAATGTTATTTGTCAAATACAAACTACCTGTATGAAAACATTTTGAATTTAAAGTCTCTTAAAAATTTTATTAATTTTATTATTTTAATATGAATACCGGAGTGGAGGATAATTGAGCAACAGTCCACCATAACGTCTGGGGTGGTATTGAAGAAAAAGGGGGCATTTATCTATTCGTAATTTTCAGAAATAATCAGAAATTCTGAACCCGCATGCCATCTGGCATTTGAGAGGGCATACTTATTATTAAAAAGTAAGGAATTGTATTTGATGGGAATTTGTTCTTAGCCGTTAATGCAAATTTATGTTTTTCCGTTTTTCATTAGTTAGCGGCTTATTTTTATAGTGAATTAAATTTTTTTAATCAATTAAAACTATTCGTTAACGTTTCGACAATCTATTTATTCTATTTCTAATTACGAAGAATGGCGTCGTTGGAGAAAATTTTAAGATTTTATCAAAATAGACGTTAAATTTTATAAAATAACTCGAGAGACGTCCGTCTCTCGCGGAGGTTGGCTAGTGAATGCATTCGAATTGAAATTTTCTAACAGATATCGATAGCAATTATCTTCGCAAGGGTTGCAAACTGCCTTAGAAAAGTTCGTTAACTTCACCGATGTGAGGAGAGTATTGGATATTTAATATATGAGAATGCCTAGGTGATGCCCATGTGACTAAAAATGGAACTATGAAATATTTAAAACTAAATTGAATAAAAATTATTGCAAAATTATGGAATCACCTTACATTAATTACAAAATAAAGGTGGTGAGTGTGTATATCATGGAAAAAATACATTTGAAAAGTTGCAAATTACTACATTTAATTAACAATCTTAAAAATATTACTGTACAAAGAGTATGTATGCAACCTTGCAAACACGTCATTTTTTTACAAAACCGAATTCCCAGGAATTTTCCCTGTCTTGTTATTTGACATATCCATGAGCTTGGATTGAAATTTTACATATAGAGCATTATTAAACTAAATTTAAGCAAATAAATACACTTTAAAAAAAATAAAAAACGTTCTTTCGAACTTGACACTTGATCCAACTTTGATCTGTTCAAAATCTGTTGTAAATATTTAAATACTCAAATTCTATTTGATTTCGATGTGTAAAATTAGTGAAGGAAAATGTCTTGAAACACTTGCCAAATACAAAGGTCTCTTACATCACCAGGATCGTCTGATTGTTTACTGAGGCAGTTTATATGCTTTTTTGTTATATCCTTTTTTTTATTATTTTAAAATAAGATAAAAGAGAAGCTAAGTAATAACGCTACAATTAAGTAATATCATTTTTATTCAATCACTACAGTATGTGCCCAATTTTGGATTGTATTCTAACGATTTGAAACACAAAAAAAAGAACAGATTTATTTCTTGTGGCCTCGAATATTTGTAATGGCAAAATCTTAATTATAAATGGATAATGACAAATAACATATATTAAATTTTAACCACGAACTTTCGTTTTTTTCCAGTTAGCAAGACAAATATCACATTCGCGTTTCATTTGTATGTGATTCTGCTTTCTTTTCACGTGCACCAGAGAAAAACTCCGGCCGACAATCAGCTGGACGTTTTCACTGAATTCCAATTGTAGGCTCGATTGTCGCTTATAAAGAATTTCTGTGTTATGGAGACGAATGGAGACCGAACGCCGCATACGAAGGACACAGCAGCATCGTCGTTGTGAAAACTTCCGGTCGTTGTAGGTGTTGAAGGCGCACGCGAGGTAATTTGCTAATGGAACGAACGTTAGGATTAGGAATGCCGTCGATGAAGGTGAGCCGTTTCCTGTAGCGGTTCGCTAAATCGCAATAAGGGACGAGGCAAATAAGGGAATACGGTTTTGAAGTTCTTTATCGAGCATAGGTTATCCAACTTCTGTCGAAATGCATTGACCGAGATTTTCCTGAAATAATCTTTGCATTTATGAAGTTTTTCCTTGTCTTTCCATCTAAAAACTTTATTGTCTGGTAATTCACTCTCTTTGAATGAATTGCATATGGACGTTTGACTAAATTAATATTTTCTAATCTACGCTTAAGTGTACAAGAAACAATTCTTTGCATAGCGCAATAACCAGCAATTGTCTTGCATACATAGTCATTTATTTTCCTTTGTATCAAAGGCTGTTGTCATTCGTTCACGGTAAATTACGTGATAATTGAGTAAGATCATCATGAAGTGTTCATCATGGTATAATTTTTTGTTGATATTCTACTAATTATTCATACGATGACAATACGTCCTTTATTTCAGAGGATATTCCTTTATTTTACTGTTCTTTCTTACCTTTATTTATATCCCAAAATGCTAATTATGTCGTCTATTTTGTGTGTATTACTAGCTTTGTTTGTATACTTCTTATAGTTATTCAACCGTCTTGAGTTATAACGAGCTGACTATGGGATGGCTCACTGGGCTACTGGTTATAAATTGAATATTCATGCGCAGCAAATGGTAACAGTGACGTGCGTGCGCGTTTAATATCACACATAACAGTTTATTTGTGCTTAGCATATGTGTATAGTAGCTAAGTATGCAGGTAGAGTTAAGGAAATGTGTATGTGGACAGTTCTTTAACACGTTGCCAACACAAATTACAGCGAACCCATCTCAACACAATCTCAGTATACAGCGTAAGTATTTTGTGATCGTAGAAATTGTGGGGCATAGAATAGGTATATCAAGATATGTTGGAGATTGTCAACAATGAAAGTAATGATCCTGTACAACCTATTCAAGCAGAAAATCATAAAAATGGAGCGATGTTCGGCTTTTTGTATATTAGAATACCATTTATATACGGTGCCATTCTAAATTCTCCGTCTAATTTCAATTGTTGCACAAAAATTTATATCAGACATTGCAAATGATGCTTTACAGCATTGCAAAATGCGTTCTAGCAATTCGTCTAGCAGCAGCAGCAACTCAAATTATGTACTGAGAGAAAAAAAAATCTTTGTGGTTAATAAATAGGCATTAATCCAAACAAATTATTCTTTTAAATAGTAGCAAAGAAATATTTCTTTGCTTGGAATAGTAGAGCATATTTGGTTGAATAAGTCTGCAGTTGATATTCAAATAAATATTTATTTGGTTGCAAGAAACGAAATTATTTAACCAATTTAAGTTATTTCATTAAGCATATTACACCGTATGCAAAGGGGAAACTGTTTCGGTAATAGTTCCCAAGAAATATATATCTGACAAGCAATAGGTAAATATTTAATAGCTATAGCCTTGTGGAAAACTCGTATCGAATATAAAGAGTTAATGTAGTGAAATACAAGAACTGCCATCTCCACGACAATTTCTGTACTCGTAGAATATATTTAACGTATTTGCTATTATAAGTTAGAAAACTTTGCTATTATATGTTTAGAAATATCATGACGTGGTGATTTAAGTATCACAAATTTAACGAAAATTTATTACTACTTTGTTTGTAACTGTACTAACTTTGCATAAAATAAATAGTTTTTCTAAGAAAATCATACTTGATATCATAGATAAAACAAAAATTTTTTTGCTGTTAAGCTAATTTATTTGAATAAAAGATATTATTTAAAAAAAAATATTTGATCGCTTCAAAGAAAGCAGTAACATCAATTTTAAGTTACTATATTTAATTCAAATAAAGTTTCTTTATATGAAATATTTTTTTATATGTATTTTTTTTGTGAAATAGAATCTTTTTTCTCAGTGTCCATGTTATTTCAAACGATGCCGAAGACAAAAATAACAGAAATAAGTTCTATTTTCTGATTGGTTACTTCAAGGCAAAGAATTGTATACGACTACGTATATAATTCTTGTATACTAATACATGTGGTGAATTACCCTAAGGGCCGAATCAAAAGCGATCACAGCCGATAATTTAAATTATACAATTTTCATATAAAACTGAAAGCACATTTCCTGTAACTGTAACTACACTGCCTTTGTACAAAAGAAATAGTTTCTTTGGGCAATCTATCTCAATTTATATTTGATATCATATATCCAAACAATTATTTCTTTGGCATCAAAGTAATTTATTTTGATAAAAGATATTCTTTTACAGAAATAAATTAGTCGTTTCAAAGAAAGCAGCAACATCAGACTTAAGTTATTGCATTTAATTTAAATAAACTTTCTTACTGTGTCCACCATTTCTTTCCATACACAATATGATTCTTCCGTGCATTTCTTTATAAACATTATTAAGCATATTAGGATTTATTTCAGATGCATAGTTTCGAATGAAGGTTTCTAGATGTTCTATATTCCTAAATGGTCGGCGCTTATACACAACTTTTTAGATATCCCACAAAAAATCAATGGTGTAGGATCCGAAGATCTAGCTGGCCATGGATTTTGAGAGTACTAACCTATCCATCTGTTTTCAAACTGATTGTGTATTCACCTTCTACCAACTTCTATTAACTATGGAATGAATACTGGCTCCGTCTTGCTGAAAATACAAACTCCTTCTTTCTGCTAATGACATATCCAAAACATCAGTCAGTGTTGTTTGTAAAAATAATAAGTAAGGTTCGGAATTTAAACTACTTCTAGAAAAAAAGGTCCCACTAATGTAGAATTAAAATACCGCCCCGCATCAGTTAGCCCGATCGCTGATAACATTACATACCTTAGCCCTCACACTATTATAGCACGCACCGAAGGTATTTAAGTAGGTTTCGAAATTACAAAACTCAGTCGAAATAACTAACCAGTAACCAGTACTTTTAGCTAATGATAAGAATACTACTTAGCCTTTGACGACGTTATATGAGAGGGGGCCTGGATTTTCGAGTGTATCTGTGTATCGCCGCTTGCTCGAACACATAAGGAATTGTAAAAATATTGGACAATTTAAAGTGTATCTAAAGCAATATCTGGTCAATGCATGTTACTATACTGTAAAGGAGTATTTTAATGATTCACATTAATTGTATCTATTTGTCATAACATTAGTTTTTGTGGTCATATTTTTGTAATTCATTTTAATTTGTAGTTAACCTGACTTGACCCATGTCACTGTCTGTGATCCGGAGGTTTAAATATATTATTATTATTATTATTATTATTATTATTATTATTATTATTATTAAGCAATAACATTTATACAATAACTAATAGTAATGAACAACTTGTTAGGCACACATGTCGTTATGTTTCAAATAACTAAGGTAGGCCTTGAAATTAGAAACAACAAAATAATGTAGTAAACCATTTTAATTTTCTGGTACATGTGTAATTACTACTATTTTTATTTTACCTCCTGTTTATTATTCGTTGCTCTCTAATTTCAAAATCTACTTTAATACCTTCGATGGACGCATGCAGTGTTGCCAGTTGTGGACTAAAAGCTTTTACTTTAATGCAGAAAACAAAATATTATAATTTTCAATGAAAATAATGTTTGCTAAGTGCTTTAGAATGAAAATGTTTGTGATATTTCATTTATTAGTACTATATACAGTTCCTTGCAACAACAATTGTCATACCGAAAATTTAGTTTTTAGTTTTCGCTGTATTAATTATCCAAAAATTGTCAAAATTGTTTGAGTATCAACCAAATTTAGAAATATTACTGCTGTCGAGCTACAAAAAACGACAAAATGGAAATATGTAATTTAATTAAACAATATCTGGAAAAATTATGTTTTTTTTTAAATATCTTCACAAAAATTTGCACATAGCCTCAGAATTGAATTCTAAGCAACTTTTTCAAATAACTTTTTGGATATCATGTCATCTAACCTCATTTTTTGGGAATTCCTTGCATATTTTTTGAATTTACCGCCATACTAGTGGTCACGTGACGTACATAAAATTTGGAATATTTTAATAATAAAAAAAATTTCCCATATGTTGCAATATTTATGCCGGTCACTGTATATTCAATTATTTTAGAGTTATGATGCCATTGTGTTTTTTTTTTTTAATAACAAGGGTATCTAATTTTCTGACTTACAGTACCAAAATATGGGCACCTTACATAAGATATTATTTTCGTGTACAAAAATATTAAAGCAGAAAATAAAAATTAAGTTAACATTAAGTTAAATGTTCGAAATGGCATCCATCAATCTATTGACAAATATCAGACCGAGGTGTACTTTCTCCTACTACATTGCGAATGACTTCGGGTTTGTTCTCTGCATTCTGCACTATACTGGATTTTATTCATCCTCTACATACAATACTATTAATACTACTTAAATGAGTTTTTGTTTTGAAATAACCCCAGAAAAATAAAACGAAGAATCAAAAATCAGGGGACTTGTGGTTACTCCATTCATCCTTGTTCTCCATTCTTCTTCATACTATCATTTGGTAAGTTTTTTTGTTTCTAAAAATATCAGCAATGGTCGGCACAAGATTATCTATCAAGAATTAAAGTGAGTTTTTTCTTTTTTACTGTACTATATTCTGCAGAGAGTAGTATACACGTGCCTACGTCCAAAAGTTGTAAATTATTGCATTATAATATAGTACTGTATATTAAATATTTTTATTAACATAGTATAATCAATCAATATTTTTCAAAAATTATATACGGCATACGTTAGCAATTCTCTCCTTTATATACTCACATATTTCATAGACTTTTTAAATAGTTTCCAATCGAATGTGGACCAACACCAGTTATTCCCGCACGCACATAATACCTCAAATTAAGTATGAAAGACACACTTACTGTAAGTAATACGCTGATTGTATTAGTGAAGTTTAAAAGCATCTCTTCAAAAAATATAATAGGAACTTTCACTGACAAGTTATTCTGCGCAGAGTGCAATGTGATACGTATACCTAACATGTGCTACTAGTATGAGAGAAAATTCGCTAGACATAATGCAAGCTCACGAAATGAATCCGATTCACTTTTATGCATTTTCGAATATTTTCTTTGGAGTTTAAATGGAAATAAAAGCTTGTAACACATTACCAAAATAATATTAACTGTTAACTATACCTTCTTGTGTAAGAATTAAATAAAAGGAATTCAATTGGTATTAATTTAATTATTATTACTTTAATTTCCTGTTTCAAGGCTTTGATCCCTTTTGCATGAATAGGCACATATAAGTGGAAACATAGATCATATGTATTTATTTACGTGAGTGAGTATGTTGGTGAAAAGGCAACCTATGTTTTGTATTTGAAGATCCCATGAGACCTGTGTATGTATAGTATGTAAATTATTTACAGTGCTTATATATACCACATTGTAAGTGGCCGAGCCGTTGACTAGAGGAAAGTATTTACCAAAATAAAATTATTCCATCTGCATATTTTATAGGTCAAATATAATATACGGCTTCCATAATTATTATTAAAAATTAGACTACGAATATTTTGTTATTGTTCTTAGGCTATGCAGAAAATTATATGTTCCCACGAATATAGTAATATGCGTGTGAGAAACGTAGCCGAGATAATATAGGTATTTCATTTTCAATACCATTCAGAACAATGAGTTATTTTAAGTTACTTTGAATGTTTAAGTACTTTTGGCGGCCAATTTTGTTTGGGCTGTTCCAAATCGATGTCCATTATGCTGCTCATTTATTAGCACTATAATGGACATCGATTTGTGTGTTTAGTTTACGGCTTCATTTATTAAAAAACAAATTATGGTGTGCTGAATACGTGTTTGCAAGATTAAACAATGTTTATTTCAGATTTTCACCGCCATTCCAGATAAGCGTTCAAAGTTTTATTTTAAGCAATATAACGCATTTAGCAATAAAGTATTGCTAACCCAAATTTAATTGGCAACACGATTCCCTAACTCCAAGTTCTTAAATTTTTCACTTTTACTACACTGTATTCTATTGATTGTTGTATGCAAATGCTTACGTCCAAAAGCAGTAAGTTACAATAAGCTCTTCACGAATTCGTTCATATGCAAGTTCAAAAAATAATTAAGTCATGTTGCACCGATGGAAATGTAAGGATGTAAGGATAACGTTAAAACGCATTACTTGCATTTAAAAAGCTAATAACTAGAGATGGTGATTTTTGTTGGCACGCAGTGGCGCAGACTGCACATGGTCGGTCGGTATTATGTATATATTATATATTATACGTATATCTCTATATATCTATACTGTAACGCTACAGAATAGCATAGAGCCCGGTATAAAAAAAAAAATTTAAAAATAATACTTCAATTAAATTAGTAAAAAACAAATTTTTAACATCCCAGTGTCATCTATATTCATTTTTAATTCATAAGTATGTCCACTAAAATGCCAGATGGCATGCAGGATGAGAATTTCCGATTGAAACACGATGGCATCAAAATAATTACGAATGACTAGTTAACCCTTCTTTATTACTTCAGTACGTGAGGAGACGCTATGGGGAGAATGTCGTCAAAACTTCTTCTACTCCAATATACGTGTTTACAATGCCCAGTTTCTACAATACGCACGAGACTCTTGTACACAAATACAATATGCCCAATATTATTCCATTTTTAAAAGTGTCAGTAAATTAAAAAAAAAATAAGACAACATACTTCAGCGCTAAAATCATTAATTTTCAAGACATCTTTGATTTTCTTAATATTATATCGCTTGTACTATTGGAGAAAAGTGATCGTAACTTAATTACAACTTAGAATAAGTGAATCATATTTTGAAATATCTTTTTAAATTTAATATACTGGGTGCTCTTTACTAAAACGCGAACTCAGTCATCTTCTAATGGGTATATCTTACTTTTTTAAATAGAGCACCTGCATACGTTTACATTATTGAATTCCTATTAACAAGCGCTTTGATTTTTATTAAGCATACTCTATGTCTATCTCTTTTACTTTTCGAGTTATTATAGTTTTAATTATTTTTTTCATTATTGCGATCATATTTGTAATTTTAGTAGGTGATGATTGTAAATGAAAGCCAGAAAATGAATATTTAATATAAAATCACAAAAACATCGAAAAATAAACAATAATATAAGTAAACAGGCAATAAACCGTGCTAAATACATAAAAAAAAATTAGAACATCGGATTTTCGATATAACCGTCGTTTCGTCTAACCCACATTTGCAGTCAGATGTATTGAAATTCAACAGAATTAACTACATTATGCGCAGAATGAGGTGGTGCTCCATCATCTTGAAACCACATTTGCCCTCTTATATCAAGAGGTACAGCCGCCGCCTTAGATTATGTCATAGGCTTTTAGTTCAAGCCTAGTGCAGACTATATTGATATATCCGCTTTAAAAACGTGCCCTTCGTTATTTTTAAGATACCTACATTAATTGTATATATTAACCAAAACTTCTACATGCTTTTATTTGTTTGTTTAGTTGCAATTTCACTCACCATAGCTAATACAGATACATATTAAGTTTGGCCGAACACGGTTTTTAAGTGGTGCAAGAGGTAACGTAATATTAAAAGTTTTACGGTCTCCGTGTTAGTAAGAAAGGGATGGTGCTAGGCGGTAGCTCTTTATACTACTCAGATCAATTGTAGCGGTTGGTCTACATTTATAGAATGAAATGATTTTCAAATTCTAATTTATTGGGAAACAGCTGTGACATAATAATAATAAAAAATGCACTCACTACAGTGTTTCGAAAAATTAAAAAAAGGAAGGGCCAAATGTTGAATCACAGTGTTTTAATGCTTATCCAATGACTTATTCATTTTAAAATAATAAGAGGTATATAGCCAATGGGAAAATAACATCATCAACATTTATCAATGAACACTTTATTTACAATTTTAAAATGCTATTACCAAATCGGCATTAATATTTTCGCGAAACCCTTGAATTAATATTTGGTATAATAACCATTATTGGTAATACACTCTGCTAATCTTTTTGTCATAGAAGCAACTAAATTTTCGTAATGATTAGTGTGTCGAAATTTCTCCCAAATAGTTTGCACATGTTGAGTGAGGTGTGCGACATTTCTTTGTCGAACACCATGTTGTTCCCAATCCTCTCACTGTGTTACCATAGATGCCCACATATTTTCTATGGGATTAAGTTTGGGGGATTTTGCAGGCCATCCAACAACTCGCTGTCATTACTATCAATGAACCACCTGTTTACAATTCCAGCAATATGTACCGGGCTGTTGCTCTGTACAAAGGTAATTACTTCCACCTCATCTTCTGGATATATGGCCCTTACAGAAAGTTTCAGCACTTCTTCTAATACCTGGATGTAGCGCTCTGGCGTGAAGGGAGGTGGTGTTAGAATTATCAATGCTCCAGGACTTGCATCGCACATTCAGCCCCAATAATCGGCTGTTATTCTTCCTGCAGTGAACTGTTGTCTTATGTTTTCTACATTATATCTAGTATTTTTCGTCTCCATAAGACAACAGGAGCATCTTCGGAGGAAGAAAACATCTTTTCATCAGAAAAGATTACATTCTGCTAGTTCCTATTTAAATTTTGCTGGCAAAAAAGAAGTCTGGTGGCAGCGTGTTCAGGTGTGAGTGCCGCTTTCTTCGCAGGCTTTCTACCATGATAACCAGCCTCATGTAATCTTCGGCTGATGATGGTTAGGGAGCAATGTAAATTAAGTTGTTCCCTAATTTTTACGGAAGACGTAAATGGGTTTTCGGAAACTATATTTAATATTTCAACGTTCTCCTCGCGGTTAGTGGCACCTTTACGGCCCTATCTAATTGTTTCTAACGACTGGTTTCCTTCTTCTCGTGCTCGTTCAATCCATCGTTGTACTTGCTGTTAATAAATGCGTTACGTTCTGTGATGCCTAATAAATGAATGATTTTGTGCTGAAAGAAAACTAGCTTTGTTGAGTCTTACATTGAGAGTGAATAGAATGTAATAAATTAAAAGGGCCTATTGGTATAAGTTAAGAGTTTCAAAAGTAAGTAGTAAGTTGACAAAATTAAATAAATCAAATTTTTGTAGTATCTTGTTTTTCAATTTTCGGTAAACACGTGATGCTTATGCAGACATGCTTATGTGAAAAGTAAACAAACATGCATCCACTTATCCTAACGAACAACCATAAATTGTGTTTTCGCGGTGCCTTGCGTATGTTAGGCGAGTATATTTGGAGTATTTGAATGCGTTGGGCCCCTTAAAGGAGATATACTACTCTGGTGATTCTGGTATATGCATATTGTCCTATGACATTTCTAAAAATTTCTACTGTACATCATCAAAAACTCATTGTCAAAAATGTGTAGATAATAATGTGCTCCTGTAAGAGTACCATAAAACAAGTATGGCCCTAAAATTTTATTTAACAGATGTTAACAGGGTCCTACTACTGTTACTATTGATCTACTCTCCTGATAGCATGCGGATTAACTGTGTCATACTAATGAAAATTATGCCGGTTAACGCGATAATTCTTCTGGAAGGCAGCTTTATCAGCAAATAATATTAAGAATCTTACTTCTCCTAGCTGTTTTTCTGACTCCTATTAACAAAACATCAACCTTCGATTGAAATCACATTGATCTAGTTTTTGGACCAACTGATAATGGTAAGGATAAAATCTACTTTTGTTTAAAATGCGATGAAATTCCTGTTGGGTCAATACGACCGCCCGCATAGAAATATTTGAGGATTCAACAACATCGCCTACTACTGGAAATCCGCTTTCTTCAGTAGTTGCACTCCTTCAGTCTTTTAAAAGAGAACACATTAGGTTTCCTTTCAGGGTTTGGATGTTTTTGCCTGTACATACGTGAAACCAGAAAATAGTTTGTCACATTCTCTCAGTACCGACACCACACTAACTAATTCTTCTGTCACAAACATTATTTTCTACAAACAATTTAATTACTTACACTAAACACGATTAAACGTCAAAAAAAAAACAACTGTCGTTGTCATTATAGAATGGTCGCCTACTAAGATTACAAATATGATAGTAACAATGAAAAATGAATCAAAACTGTAACAACTCGAAAAGTAGAAGAGATAGACATAGTGTATGCTTACTAAAAATCAAAGCACTTGTTAATAGGAATTCAATGATGTAAACATATACAGGGTGTTATATTTAGAGAAAGTAAGATATACCCATTTGAAGTTGACTGAGACTCTTCAGTGACGAACACCCAGTATATTAAAATATAATTAAATTACAATCGCTTTTCTCAAACAGTGCAAGCGACATAATTTTTAAAAAATCAAAGATGTCTTGAAAATTAATGAGTTTAATGCTAAAGTATGTTATATCTTATTTTATTTTTAACTTTTTACTGGCGCTTTTAAAAATGCAATAATATTGGGTGAATTGTATTTAAAAAAATAAAGTTGAAGGCTGTACCGGGGTTACGAAACATCCTGTACAAATCGCGATAATTATAGAAAAGTTATAATCCTACAACAATTTATAAAAACTTTGTCACTGTGTGCGACGATAGAGGAATTCCCTGCTGGTGAAACACCCTGTATAAGATTACAGTGACATTCTGCTTAGCTAGGTTTCAAAACACACGAACTTAAAAGTTTATTAGATATTTACTATCTTGTAAAAATTGTTATATTACCCTAAGACTGTTCTCCTTTCTAGCGGACAAATTGAACATAAAATATCATGTTGATTTTTTTTAAATTTACGCCCCAACTACTTATATGCAGTCTTTTTTAGCAGTTTAATGAAATATTCCAATTACACATTTTTTAGCGGAAATTCTAGAAATGTAAATAAACAATAATTTTAAAAATTGTAAAAATTAACACGGCGTTGAAAGATACAACTATTTTTCCTTAAATATAAATGCTATAAATATAGTATGTAAAATGAAAATTATTGTATTGTCAATATTACTTTGATTTTTTTTTATATTTCGATTTCAAAAAAAAGGATACTTACGATCCCCATATCGATTCCTATAGCGGCTAAAATCCAGCACCAATACAACACCGGCACCAAACAACACGCTCACCTCCTTTTTAGAGCGCCGGTATTACTGAAGCAACTTCTGGTACTTTGCCGGTGAAATGAAGACGATTCAGAGATAGCCATACTATCGTTGTTTTACGCGACAAGTGACCCCTTTACGGCCGTGCGAGACCATAGGGGGGTTACGCACACCCATGAGAAAACAGACGCATCAATTTCTCGTAACCTTTTGTTCGTTTATCTTTTAACTTTTAACTAACGCATAAAACGCGGATAATGGTATGGCACCCGTGTAAAAATGTAAAAACGATCTGCATACATGCGTAGGTTGTATGTTTAATATATGCCCATGTTTGTTTAAAATAGTTTCACCTGCTAAAATTTCATTTGTCACCAACTCACGCCTAAGGTGGTATATAATTATGGAATAAGGTATTTAGCAGATTATACAATCCAAGAGGAATGTCTTAATTTTCATTCTGCCAATACAATTTATTAGAAAATGATAGCTTCATGAGGCCTAGGAACAAATTTGTTCTTTAATAAGTTTTGACATCCTAATATGAATGTTTACTTCTAGTACAATCCTAAGGTGAAGTTCTGTTCCCCAAACTCAAATATCAAAAAGACATCGCATTACACACAAATCTGAACCTAAACAATCACCGTAATTTTATATACTTTCGTCTTCTCTCTTCTTTTCGCAAATAATTGTGTACACTGTTGAAAATTTTAACACTTTTTTAGACTAATTTATAGTCAGATGAGGTCCACACTCTTTTCGTGTTATTTTGTCGAGAACTATAGAAGTTTAAATTTGACGAACAAAGATAGTCAAGTATTGTCTATTGCTAAGGGGTTATTTTGTCCAACTAACACGTGGAATTAT
The DNA here is from genome assembly GCA_004143645.1 of Protaetia brevitarsis. Lineage (NCBI taxonomy): Eukaryota > Metazoa > Arthropoda > Insecta > Coleoptera > Scarabaeidae > Protaetia > Protaetia brevitarsis. The sequence continues at coordinate 8,300 of RXPK01004959.1, read as the reverse complement.
GATATACTTCTAGTCACATTTTATTTGATCTAGACTAGACAAATTTACTAGCTGTTTAACTAAATGAATGTGATCTATTGGGTGTTTTAAGACCATTTTCTAAACACAACGCTCTTTAAGACGTTTTCTCAATTATAAATATGCAAAACCACTCATTCACAAGTTTTGGTTTCAACTAAACGTACCAATTTTAAAATGATTTTTTGAGAACCATTATAAAATTAAGTGAATGTTTATGCTATTTGATTCAAGTCTAAACTAATTGCGTAAATAGATGTTCCTAATACATCTTTAAGATGTTGAATTTTTTTATGCTCACTGGAATTAACGTTTAATAACACAAGGTTACACTTTGCAGGTCAGTCACATTTGGTGGTTTGTTTGGATATGTTAATACGCAGAAACAAACTCGAAAACAGATACACGTGCAATGCAGGTGGTGCGTATAATGCAATACTGTATTAGATTAGGTGGGGTTTCTATATTTCTATCGAGGAAAAATTCTGATTGGTTGATGCTTTTGAATGTCTAGAGAAAATAATAAATCCTCATATCTGAACAAAGAATTCACACCAAATTCTAGTAATTTCTGTTCTACTAAACACATGTAGTCAATTCGTCTGGCAAAGTTTGTAAAAATCAACATTAAAATATTTGACTAGCGCAAAATTAACGCCAACACCGTAATATTTTCAACAGTGTAAGTTACAATTTTTCAGTACCTACTAGTTTGAATAGTATTTTCTGTAGTGAGAACATAATTCGAGAATTTCCGTGCACTATTGCTACCTTCGTTATTATTAAAGCTATGAATATGATTAAATTAGCAAAAATTCAAATTCAAATTTTTAATGTTAATTAGCATATAATTGAAAGTTGGCCCACATTAGGGAGCGATTTATTGCGAATGATGTAGTCGCACATTTATAAAATTTAGAGAAAATAATCAGAGTTCCAGTTGCTCCTCGAAGAGTTGTAGAGTTCTCGATGGGTTTTATAAATAGTTCTGGCATTTTACGTAGTAAAACACTAATCAGAAAATTCAGACTTTGATGATGCATAATTTTTCAATTTTCGCTTGAACGTTACGAACTAGGATAATTTGTAGAACTCCTTGGGGGACTATCGGAAATCCAAAGGAACTCAGCGATTTGTTTAAAAAATATTTTTTTTTCAAAGGTTTATTCAGAGATCTATGTTATACCGTACGAATTCCATTGGTAATATGTAACACTCTAACGGACAAGATAATGGACTAAAAAGTTTCAACGATTTTGAGCATCACTGATAATAAAACGAGTCAAAATTCTTTTATTTCTACTTGAATCGCTTCAAATCATGAAAATAATTTATAGAACACGTTGAGGGACTGATTTGATAAGACGAAATGTTTATTTTGTTTTTTAGGAAAGTAATGTTAGTAGAATATTTACACCACTTTCTGTATAAGCAAATAAGTAGATCTTTCAAAATTTTTCGTTGTGAAATATAAGATCTTCTTTAGGACAAAGGGGTAAGGGCCGAGTCAACTTGGCGTTTCTCTACGGCTACCAACAGCGAAAGCTCAGCATAAACCGAACCAATAGTTGCACTTCATGTCGGTACATTTTTTTTAAATTAAACTGTAAATTAAACTCGCCGATTGAATTGGACAAGTGTGGACATGTTTCCACGTCTAGATTATGTAACCCGTCCAGATTATGCAGTTGTCTAGTATAAATCACACATTTTAAATAACCATAAAGGAAAAAAAATAGGGGATTAAAGGAAAACATCAGGGCCATTCAATGAATTCTTACGACCAGTCCATCTATTTGAGGATGCTTCGTGTAAAACTTTTACGACATAGTGAGGATGCTCGATCTTGTTGGAACCAAACATTTACAGGTAATTTCGTATCTTCCTTAATATTAGGAACAATTTGATCACGTAAAAGATCTAAATATCTCTGTTCAGTTAGTGTACCATGAAGGAATAAAAGATCAATAATACGATTCGTGAAAATACATACTCAAAGTGCATTTTTAGCATTCAATGAAGGTTATCTATTGACCAATATCAACAATTATGGCGATTAATGGGACCATTCAAACAAAACGTAGCCTCCTCCGAAACCAGCAAAGTGTATGTAAAATATTGGTCATTATTGCAAACCGCCCTCATTCTTTCGCAAAATTCTATTTTACCGTCAGAATTCCCGTCCAATAATTCTTGCACTAATTGCAATTTATATGGATGATATTTTTTGCGCTTCAGTATTCTAACTACTGATCGGCAGCTTATACCGTAGTTCCGTGCGAGGGATGTAGTAAAAGTTTATGAACATTTTTTTAGTGCTATAGCAATATCTTGAGCAATAATTTCATTAGTCGCGACTTTTGGTCTTCCGCTTTTCGGTAAATTTCTAACATTTCCGGTTAAGTTAAACCTTCTCAAAGCTTTGCTAACTACAGATCGTGTCATTGGATGCCGATCTAGGTGTTATTAAATAAATCGCATACTTCCACCGCGGTCACCAAATGCAATTATCATTAGAATTTCAGTACGTTCATTTTCGGTTAATTGAACCATTATATTTGCACGCTTACAAAACTAATTCTGACAGTTTAAGCCAGGAACTAACGTAAACATGAATTAAAAAACAAATAATTGAATATTTTTGTCGTTATTAAACATAGATATGCTAAATCTTAATACTGCAGTGATAGAGGTATCCTTTTTATTTAAAAGGAATTGCATTAAACCAAAAGTTTTTACGTTTTCCATATAGCCAACGTGATTTGGTGTTTCCTTGAAGAGGAATATAATTTTGGACGCACGCATTTCTTCGGAAATAATATGTTTTTCGTTAAAGCAGTTCATTCTTTTAAGTCAAAGATATGGAGATAGTTGATTCAAATCCTCTTTATTTTTAACTTGAAAACTCTGCACATTGGCAGAAAACCGTAAGCATTTTGAATCAAGAGGTTTTCCTTTTCTTATAACACATATTCACTTTAAATTAGACTTTTTTTGCGGTTTTACCGAAAAGCGTAAACACAACAAAATGCTGTGATCATTTTTCATTGAAACGAAAATGAATCATCACTAAAAATCCTTGCATTCCATGCATTTATAATATATGGAGAACACGCGGTTAGGATGTTGTAAAAAACCGCCAAGCCTTTGCGCCCCTAGTATTGGGAGTTGATCGCAGCGACCATCCCAGTAGACTCCTACCTATCAGATGATGATCTGATAAATATACCAAGTTTGTATGTTGTAATCGTATATTCCACCCTATTTGTGCGAAATATATTCTGTAACTGGAATGAAACAAGAGATATGCCATTTATGCGACAATTTCTGTACTACACATAAGTATATTTGCTGTACTATATGGAGAGAAATCTGCTACACGAAAATAGTGTTATATTGTTGCAAATAAATCTTCTAGCCAAATCATTCGTTTGATTGACACAGGAATATTTTTTAATATTATTTGAATCAAGTAATAATTTATTAACGAAATGCTTTAACGAAAACGTATTTTTTCCGTAGGTAACAGGTTTAAACGTTCAAACACTATATACGCCTGTAAAGTGCGTTTACTGATAAGTAATGCAACACTAACTGAAAAAATTCCAATTGTCCCTGAAATTCCTTTAATCTTGCACGAAAATATTTATCTTTGTTTACTATAATTTGTTTATGTGAGATTTATGCACAGTGGGAAAATACCTTCGCGCAAAAAAGCACTCAGCTTGAATGAGACACTTGCATTTTCTGCTAAAAGCCAAAGTTTTAAATCAATGTATTCATGCGTGTCCAGGCAAATAAATTAAAACGCTGGCTTTTTGTTATTTAAAGTTAACATAATAATAGCAATATAATATGTGAATGTGTATTGTTTCAACAACGTTTCAACAGAAGTTACACAGATATTATAAAATATTAATTTTAATTAAATTACGGTTACTTTTCGTCCAAAAGCATGTACTTAAGAAGAAAATAGTTTTTCGGTAAAACAGCAGGCTACATTCAAATAATATGAACGCTTTTCTGTAAAAAGGTATCCTTTTCGAACATTATAAAAACCAAAACGTTAACAAACTTTTCATTTAATGCAACCTCTTTTCTCAGTGTGTACTCCTAAAACAGAGTTCTATTAAAATTCGTAAAAATTATATAGGGTGTTTCATTTAATATAAGAAAATTAACATCATTTTTGGCTAATCCGGAAGTCTTATTCGGATATAAATATATTCATCGAATTCCCGATATGCATTTTATTACATAATTATGAAAGGTCTTATTAAAATCAAAGTAGCTATAGTAAAGATATTCGAATGGATCCATACATTTGCGGAACCCTGTACATCAGAATTTGGTTTTTCAGACGAGTAACCAATTAGGATTAAACACTCAAAGCAGCTTTCTTTGAATACGCTTCAGCTACTAATTGTTATGACGTGCGAAGATCGTTTTGAAGACTTATGGACCTATTGTCATAAAAACGTATATTGTTTTCTACGGAAAATTTAAAAAAATAATATTTTTGCAATGAACAGAATATTAAAGCAAAATAATTTAAAATACGATGTTATGATGGATAGATTAGGATGGGGGTGGCATTCGAACCTATTTCACCACGATCTTTCACATCTATTGTGATCCCCTTTTTTCTCACATTGGCACAGCACATGACCTGGTACTGCTTCTTCTCTTGGCAGAATATGCAAGTAGCATCATTTACCAAGCTCATGTTGTACATATGCCTATTTAGTCTACAGTGACCAGTCAGCAGATCTACTATCATTTTGACAGCCTTCCTATCCTTATTCAGTAGATACATAGTAAATTCAGGCCCCTCTTCCTTTATAAATTCTTTTGCTTGTCTCTGTCTTGGTGATTTTTGCCATCACCCTCTGGATTGATTATGTATCCATTTATTGATGTATTTTTAATTTGCAATTTGGTAGTGCCAAAAGAAGGGCCAGCTCCAATGGTGACCTTGACGAACTTCGCTTGGCTAGCTCGTCTGTCGCCTCATTTCCCCTTGCACCCGAGTGGCTACAAACCCAGGCCAATGTTAATTCCCTCTGGTCTGCGTGTCAAAGAAGAGAGTGACGCTTTTCCCCGACTCCATTTTTCTATTCTCTGACACAATAGTAAATTGCAGCAACCTCAGCCTGGAACGCCATTGTGTCTTTGCTAAAACTTACCGAAAGAGATTTTTTTTTTTAGATTCTTTGCATATATATTCCAGCTCCAACGCCGTAGTCCAATTTAGACTCGTCTGTATACCAGTTTGAGTCCGCTCTTACTGAACTACTTGTCTCCCAGTTCTTCTTATCTGGTATTATAACCTTAGGTTGAATTTTTTAGCCATGGTATTCCCTAAAGAGGTGCCTTCTTAAGTTCATTTATCAGTTTTTGATAGTCAGCGCCTTGCGATTTACTTATTGGACTATACATAAGTCTATGTACTGTAGACCTAACCCCGCCTGTCGCACCTTTGGTCACCATATTACAGCTCCGTACGTTACTATGGTTCTAATTACCCTTGTCTATAACCACAGATCATAAAAGAATGCGATGTTACTGTTATTAATTAAATTACTCGTCACAGCATTTCCACAGGTCAATGCAAAGTCTCTACTACAACCGTTTACCTCGATCTGTTCAGTACTTCAGCTAGAACTATTACACAATTCAACTGTGCGATTTTGTTCATTAGTTTATTTGTTCGCGCACTGCTCATAGCATCTTTTAGGGAAATACTTTGTAATGTAGATATTGTAAGGTGTGAGCAATTAGTATATATGATAAATATACATATTTTATTGGTTTCTTTATAAAGAAGCACCAACTTCTTACGCACATTTGCATAAATGGTAATAAATTTACTTTCTATTCCTTTTAGTTATTTAAATCGCTTAATAATTCTTTTTATTTAATTTACACAATTTTGAAGCCATTTTTCAGACAGAAAATTTCCGGTGAGAAAATATTTGTCATCCGTACATCAGCAGCTCGAGGACGCATGCATACCTACGTATTCATTCCGACAATGAGTTTCACTTTAACACTGTATGTACGGTGTTTTAAAAAGCTAGTGAGAGTTTTTACTTAAGTATTCCCTCTGGCTAATCTGTCTTGGTACAGTAATACTTACATACGTTTTTTTTTTAATATTTACCGGGAGTAGAATGTAATTTTAATGAAGAGAAGTCACTATGTTGATACAATGTACGCAATACGTATCTCGTTACGAATTTATAATAATTGAGAAATGAGAATAAGTTTTCGAATCGATTTTTACATTAGTCAACGGTTTGCTATTTTTACTAAAGTCAGTAGGACGTATTAAGTCTATAAAGGATAACATAAAAAAAACTATAACACATAATATGTACGCGACGGAGGACCACTAACAACAAAGAAAAAATTTTATATTGGTTCTTTTTCTTCTTTTTTTTTGTAAAAAAAGTTTTTCTTCAATACAATGTAATTAGTTTTGTTGAATTTATTTAAGTATTTACAGTGTATCTTAGGCAATCTAACACAAACAAAAACAATCATCAATTCTGAGGTTAATAATAAAGATTTAATGTTAGATGTTAGCATCCAGCATCCATTAATTTTTATTTTCAAAATTTAGACTAGAGTAGAAAAAGTACGAACTTTGAACTGTAGTAAGGGCAATAACAGCTTGCGCATATTTTCTGTTAATTATCCTAATAGACCAACTAAACTCAACTATCCTTCTCGAAAAACAAATTAATTAAGTAAAATGTGGCACCCATACGGATAAAACACGGTTGATGCTGGAAAAAAATCATGACATGGATCCGGGTTGCCAACTATACTGATTTTTCGCCAAAGTGGCTACTTTTTTTCGCACATATGCAACTTAATTTCTTATTTGATGATTGGTAGATAAGTATGCCGATATTTAAATTTACTTTGCGAAAATATGGCTACATTCCGTAATTCATCCAAAAAAAAAAAACGTATATTTTTGGTAAAAATGTATTTTTTGCTATACAGGCTATTCCACGTAAGTGGTTCATTAAAAGTTTATGATGTTCTACTATTTACTTATATTTGAGATTTTGGCACCATTATTTGTTCGATTGGAACTATAAATATGAAGTACTTAAAAAAAATATCACTTCCGGTTGACCGGAAATGGACGTCAACTTTGTTATTTTAAATAGAATGATATAACTTTTTATTGATTTTTGGATTCTACGACCATAAATACGTCAGTCTTCATTAGCTATTCCTATAGCTACATGTTGCCGTTTTTGAGTTATTTAAGTTTTTATTACTTTTTTAGTCATAACCATTGCATCATTAGAATTTAATATCTCGGTTAATACTGCAAAATTTGCAGTATTAACCAAATTAATTACTCCAAATTTGCTATGTTATGAATATAGATATAACTCTAAGAAACGGTACGCACACTTTACAAGTGTGCGTACTTTAATTTGAAATTAGAAAGTAAATATCATCCCCTATCATTTTATACCAGCATTCGCTATACCTATTTTTAATAGATTTTGAGATATGAGCGACTTTTTGTTAAAGAGACTAACTAGCCCTATCTTTAAATCTTTGTAGCTGGCTCTGAACGGGATTAATGTCAAATTAATTGAGTAACCGATGTTGACGTCTATTTCAGGTTAACCGGAAGTGATATTTTGGTGAAAGTATTTCACATTTATAGCTCCAATTGAACAGATAATTAAAAATTATTAAAATATCAAATATAAGTAAATAATAGAACATTATAAACTTTTAATGAACCACTTACGTGGAATAACCTATATAGAAGTTGTAATGAATTGTCATGTGTAGATTGTGTAGTGAATTGTTAAAATTATTAGTTAATAATAATTATGTCTATATTTGCTTAACCATTAACTACTTAGTTGATAGACTGACAACTAATATGAACCACATCAAAAATTTGAGAGCATTTTTTTCATGAAGTTTGCTTATCAAAAACCTTGAGAATTACATTTGATGTGTGATCTGTCATTTTTATACGAATTTCTGGACAAAAGCAGATTAACTGTTTTATAATAATTACAATAATCAATTATTAGAATAATTACGAAAAATATGTTTACCAATGCACGCACTTTCCGAACCACATTTTTTACAATAAAAATGCTGGTGGAAGTAGACTCTGTCAGAATTTGCATAATTTTACTATTACGATACGCTACTATAATGCATCAATACCCAGTGCAGTGGTAGAAAGAGTATTTAGCGTAATGAATTCCATAAGCGAACAATTGAGAAAA
>RXPK01004958.1:0-56400 GCA_004143645.1 Protaetia brevitarsis | reverse complement strand
GGAAAATACTGACATATACTTACAATCAAGGACTTATACCGATATTGATTTCGATATGTCTCTATCCTATCAACACATCGTTATAATACCGATATTTTACACCGATATTTTAAGGGTTTTTGTTTTAACACAATGTAAATTTATATCAATACCCTACACGTGTACCAAAACACGGGTGAGCTGCTTCCTACTTCTATATAGATGTGTTTAAAGTACTCACATGGGTAAAATTAAGTCCTTTCAGTTTCATTATGTAGTAAATATCTTTATTATATATTTGACAGTGAAAAAAGAAACCTTTACTAGTGCATAAGAGAATGACAATAAAGAGATAAGGAGCACATTCTGCATATATTTCTTTCTATTTTCAGTATTTTGTTATTCAACAAACCTAGACAGAGTTGACAGTTCACACATACGAAGAACTAATATTGAAGCATTTGATAAGAAATGTGTTCATGTTCATCTTAGGAGAGTTTGTTAATGCAACACTAGTTTTTCAACCGATACATATTGCATGTATAATATTTGTAGTGTAAATGTTATATACACTAACGCCTTTACAAACACTACATTGTTGATTGTTGGACACCTACAATCAAACTATATGACTTTTTGTGATCACTTAAAGCAATTTTTATCGTTTTTTTATCACTAAAACTGGAATTTCCCTGGAAAAAATCTCTATAAGGAAAACAGAGAGACGCTTATAACATAGGTAAATGAAGAAATTATACAATATGAATTATTATTGCTTGGTAACCATAATTAACATTAAAATAGACAATTCATCACCTCTTTAACTTTTAAAGCGTGAACCAGTATTGTTGTAATGAAACATTTACCTTTTCAGTACAACTTTTAAACCAGTAGACAAACCTTCCACAAACGCTTGTCGAGGAATTTATTGTTTTTGCTCACTACTCCAAAGAAAATTTGAAACATTTGGAATGTTCATTTCCCTCCCATTCACATGAAAAAAATAATTTTAAAAAAACATGCCTCTCTCTCCTTTACTCCTGATATTAAAAATATAATTAACATTTTCAATGCTCCCTCTCTCGGCGATGTTCTAAAAAAAAAATCATTATTTGAAAAAGCCCCTACCGCATCCGATGCTCAAAAAGAAAATATTTTGCCATTTAACACATTGTTAAGGCTTCCTTTCTCCACATTGTTGTTAAAAAAGTAATTTAATCATTTAAGGAATTTCTAAAGTTCCTTCTCTCTCCGGTGCTGTGAAAAAAATTCAATAACTGGTGGTTAAAAAAAAATAATCGTTTAAAATAGTTATAAGCATTTCCATTTTAAAAATAAAAAAATCTTAGAAAAAAAAACATAATTGAAGATACGAGTGGATGAAGAAGAAATGTCGCATTTTAAAAACTGTCCTTTTTTGCATGAATCAAGATGTTTTGTACCCATCTTTCACATAGCACCATCGAAAATTCCAGAAATTCAAGAACACTCGAGTCTTGTGAATGTGTGAAGGGTTTTGTTACACTATTTTTGAAAAAAATTACATAAAAAAACTTAATTTTTGAAAAAGTTTGATTTTGTAACATAAAACCTTCATCCACTCGTGTCTTCAATTATTACTGTAGATGCCTTCTTGAAATGATACATATTAATAAGAATAGAACACACATTGCAAACTTATCAAAAATATATCACTCATTGTTTATTCAACCATCGTAAAAATACCCCGTATATTATTATTGCTGTAAAAAATTACATGTATGAAAATGACATTTATTTCCTCTTCAATACATTATAAGAAAATATATGTATGCACAGATAAATTTTTAACAATAGAAATAAATCGTTGACATAGGCGTAAGTAAATCTCTCGTGCAACAGAGAACATTTAATTTTAAATATCGTTCTAAAATATCTGTGTTACTAGTATTTTAAATTTACGTGAATTATTAGTAAATAATTTGATAACTAGATCTAAATTACTAATCTAGATCTTATAACATTTTACAAAAACTAACTGTAACATCAAAATTAAAATTATCAGGTAAATAACTAATTATCATGGAGTTGATTTTTTAAAATATTTGAATATTACCTACTATTACATACTAATTTTAGGTTAAAGAAAAACTTCATATAAAAATCACTGAAGAAACTTTAATACAAAAAAAATCGAAACGTTTGTATATAAAAATGTATTTTATCAAAATTTTTAATGATTAAAGTCAGCTGAAATTCCAAGAAAAAAGATTGCTTCGTTTAAAATTTAAAGTATTCACAGCTATAAGAAGAGAGGCGAAAACAAGAAAAGTTCAAGTAAAGAATATTCCTGTTACGTTGGTATGTATGTAGCTGTATAAGATAAGTACCAACGAAATTTTAATTCAGATTTCTATCCTACTTATAATTAAATAATTTACATATTTACATCTTCTATAATGGAAATTGTTTTATTGGTAGTAGCGGATGAGTAATAAAACTCTTTCTTGATTTACATAGTTTAATTTGAAATTTTAAAATTTGATGTTTCGGCTATATGCATATAGCCTTTTTCAACTTAATTTTTTTTCTTCTAAATCAAATATAAAATAACATTTACATTATTGATTTGTAATAAATGAAAATTATAATTTTCTAAATTGTATTATATATTTTTTTTTCAAATTAAACTATGTAAATCAAGAAAGAGTTTTATTACACATCCGCTACTACAAGAAAACAATTTCCATTATAATAAGAAAGAATATAGCTGCAAAATTTACATCTTCTGTATCTCTAAATTTTATAGCAGCAGCTAAAGACACAACTCAAATACAATAAAATAAAATCGGAAAGACTTCCAAATAAGGAGCTAGCTAAACCAGCAGAAGTAGAAAAACGAGAGATATTTTGGGATTCCTATAAAAAATAATTTTCTCGAAGTGCTACAGATCAAAATGACGAATGTGTATTTCTCTCAAGATCTCTTTATTTATATTGAACACATGGGCGAACCAGCACACACCACCTCCTTAATAAATTTTAAAGTTACGATGAAAACCGAATATTTTCCGATTATTTTTTATAGATATTTACTATTTTTCGAATGGGCAGGGCCAACTTGTTTTGACATTTCAGATGCTGACCAGGTCCGGATTTTTTTTTATAATGAGACAGACTGCTCGCTAAGCCCGTTCGGCCCGCCAAATCCGTACTATTCGTCAATCTTCTTTGCTTCGTAACTAGTTTCGAATTTTAATAAACCAAGTATTATATAGCATCACTTATGTTGATTAGAATATACACATAAGTTTCATTTAGAGGTTACGTATAATAAAATGCTGTATTTATGCGACTATATCTATATATTTATCATAGTATCAACTTCATGCGAATCTTTTTACTTTTTTTAAAGATATATACGATTAAAGCATAGTTCCATTGTAAAATCGGTATACAGTAGTTCTTGTTAACATTGTAAGAAATAACAGTGTATATATAATTTATTTGCAAGATACAGCAAGCAATTTGCATAATGAGATAATTGAAATAAAGGTATGTACGGGAACTCACTAATTTTATTTTGCGAAAGAAGTTCATTGAAAATTACACAATTTTTAGTGCAAAGAAAATACATTTTTATTCGACAAACTTTTGAAATTATTTACTGAAAAACATATTTTAATTTTCTTAATTTTTGAATTTTTAAAATTGTTTGACCAAATATTCAATTTTGTGTATATTTGAAGCTGCATGGGATGCAAAAATAAACATTTCCTTTCTTCAAATTCTAAGCCAAAGTTCATACTTTTTATAAGAAAGGATACTGGTGTTTAAAACTTTAAGGATGAAGCTGATATTTTATCTCAACTTATCGCAGACTTTCAAAATATATCTTGCTGTCGAAACTTATTTATTCCATTTCATTTTATTTTCCAATTTTGATCCTATAGGTTCGTAGCTTATATTTTCTCTGCACCAAACTTTAGTTTTTGGTTTTAATAGTAAATATAAATAAATAAATAGTAAAAGGGGAGGGTGGATACACGATGACGCTGTGATGACGCGCTTCGCGATCACTCTCGAGTCAAAGAAATGTTCCACTGGCGCACTATAGATGGCACCACCAGCATTTTCTATTGTTGTACGTTTGTAGTGGTAATATTTCCATAAGAGAATACTGCGGTGCCATCTATAGTACGCTAGTTGAACATTTCTTTGACTATATAATATAATATTTGGTATTGGGATATTCTGTTAAGAAATTGAAATTATATTGCAAGACACGTTCTTGTTGACAAAACATTAATTAAAAATTTTCTAAATTAAGATTTTTGTAAAAAAATAAATATTTATTCTGGGAGTACAAATCGCCATGTTTTTACATATATGCACCACTTTACTTACTAAACACAGCATACATGATGACGTGCTCGCGCTCTTTCCCTTGATTGGCTGAAAAGTTACGAGGCAACCTAGTATATACGGACCTTGCATCTCTAGTACATACTACATAGGGTTTTCGTAATGCCGTGAGATCGAATAAGACTATCCTGATCCTACTCCACTTTCCACGAAATTTATATCAATATTTACATCCACTGTTTCGAATGAAGTTAGTTAATAAAACACAATAATATGCGGTCATTGTGCGGTTTTTGTCTAATTGTGCGCATGCAACTTAATATACACTAATGTCAAACCAGAAAACAAGTGTAGTGCACTAAAATTGCATTCATTGCAGTCATTCAACTAACTCCCGCGCAAAAATAAAAACGTAATAAACATTGCTCAAAACAGTATATTTCTGATAACAAATACAACCCGGTTTATCTAATGGTATAGAAGGTTTAAAGAAAATATAATATATTGCAGAAATACACGTTTATGTCATATCTTGATTTATATCAGATATTCTTCATAATTTATACGAGGTACTCAATGGACAATAATGGATGAATTCTTTACATAGCCATTGCTTGCAACCCATATCTCTATTTTTACAGGATGCAATTCCGTTTCCCGAATAACATGCGGATTTTGTGGGGACTAAATCCTAATATTTTGAGAATTTACATCACCTGTTAAATTAAACCCGGTTTTTCAGAAAAAAAAAGGAAGATTTAAAATATCGTCATTCCTTAGATTTGCATTAAACCAATGGCAATATTCCACACGTTTTTCGAAATCTAGTGGCAGTAATTGCTACACGATAGAAATTTTATATGAATGATAATGAAGCTTCTGTTTTCTAGCTTTCTGAGCTGATCCATAAGATAAACCTACAAAAAAATTCACATTACTTTTTATAACACCATTTAGTATGTGTATTTCTACCAGTTTGTTGTGCAAGTTTTCCAGGGCTGTGATCGAAACGAGCACGCACGTCTTCCATCACATTTTCGGTCAGAACTGATGGGCGACCTGGTGACTTTCCCTTCAAAACACTTTCAGTTCCTCTGAAGCGATGGACAACCCGATTGATGTGTCCAAGGAGAATTTCATTACCAATTTGCACTTCGGCAAGTTGATTTATAAATTCTTCAGCACAAAGTACAGCTGAATATCTCCACTGCCTATCACCCCCCCCCCCGCTCACCATTTCGAAAGTATGCCTCCAAAATAAATTTATCTTGGTCCAGTGTAAATGGTATTTTGCAAAAAAAAAACACGTTACGCTCTCAATGCGAAATGAAGACGTAGTCTGCAAGACTGCAGTGAAAATTAACAAACAATAATACGGAATGACTAAATAAACAAAATTCAAACACGAAACGCACGTCTATGTATAACATAAGTCAATTTTGACAGTAAAATTTGAGGAAACGCTGTATTACTAATTTCATTACAATGATGGATGAAAATAAATTTGCGCATCGCGGAAAGTAGTGTAGGGTCAGGCCAATCATTCTCGATCTCAGTGTATATATACGTAGGTATAAATCGCCATGAAATTATTGATTTATTCACTATAATGAAAACAATCCTACGTATTTCTGCAGAAACTGTAATTTTGAAGATAAAGTTACAGTTTGAAACAAAACGATCAAAAATTGTTTGAGTTGGGAGTTTGCTCGTCTTGAAAAAATAATTTCTTGGAAAACGCGTTTAAAGTTTTATGTAGTAAAAACTCGGGTAAACACTTTCGTTTTATATACCTTCAATCTGCTATGCCTGCATCATACAATTGGGAATCCGCCTTCGACATTAATGCCCTGCTTCTGCCTCTATGTTCTGATTCATATTAACTTGATCCGTGCCTTATACTTACTGTATTTAGTAATATCAAAATGAAAATAACTGTCAGTGTCAAATTAGCAGTTAGTGTTGCCCCATGTCATTTTGTCACAACGCTAATTTCACACTGACAGTTCATTTCATAAAAATTTGGAGTTATGTTAAGTACCTTGTAGATTAGTACTATTACATATTTGTATCATACTTATAAAATGAGTAGCACCTATGTATTTATTCGAATTTTATTACACTCCCGTAATGCCTTTCAATTACGAAAGTAAGTGATAATAGATCTTACGTATTATTTAAGTAATGATTCTCAATACTTACGCTAGGATTTACTTCGTAATAAACGTAATTCTACTTCTGTTTATTTACATTACTTACAACTTCCACGCAACGGGAATCCTCAATCTCCAGTAATCACTTATTCTATGTGCTATTTACTCATTCATAGTAATAGCGCATGCGTCTAAAATTATAAAAGTAGGGGAAGACATACAGGTGTTTCAGCATACACAGACAGTTCATACGGTCGTATGTCATAACCAGATAGCGTTCGTGCAGTGTTGTTGGCTATATGATGCTGTATGAGAACGTTGTTTAGCGGTACGAAATTTGTGATGAAAGTGATAGTTAAACGTGTTAAAATAATACAACAACAATCATGACATGAATAATTCTCATAGTAAAATAAAGTTTCTTTTATAATGGCCGAAGTGCATTTAGAAATACCTTTGTACAAGGTGGTTTTGGACGTTGTTTTGTTATTATGCGGTAAGAAAGATCAATTTGCAATCTAATATTTATAGAAAACGCACAATTTCCATAAATACAATATATATCATATACAAATACATAAGATTATGTCAGAGCACAATATTCACTGCCCACTATAGCGCATGTTTTGAACTAAATTTCATCAGAATATTGATTTAGATACAAATATAGGTATGTTTTATTATTTGTAGTTGGATTTCCAATACTATTCCTTTTCATATGGGCACATCCGTATCAACGAGGATTCTTCTGCAACGATGAAAGTTTATTACATCCTTTTCATGAATCTACTGTACCCAGCATATACTTATACATCTTTGGATTAGGAATGAACTGTTTTGTGGTAAATATATTTTTATTGTTGTTTATCTATCCTTTTAGTAATTACATATGTTTGTTTATTTACTATTTCGTGAATATATTGTATAAATATTTATACATACTACGTAAATGATTCTAAAGTATGTTGTAATATTATATACCTATTGTTGGCAGGTCTTGAAAACTACTGTTCAGCAATGAATGTTTTACTCTTGAAATACGAATCTTTTACTTGGGCAATTAACGTGTGAAATTAGTAGTAGGTACTGTTGCTACTCACATGTTTTATCCAAGATATTTTATTTTTGGATGAATATATTCTATAATACCATGATATCTATTACAATACATTCTTGAATTTGAAATGTACTGTTATGGCACAACTAGGCGTATTGATAAAGCTGGTTTTACATGTGTCAATTTCTAGTTCTCGTTCAAGTTGTATTAAATTTTCAGTTGGTAGTTTGGTTTACATTATTTATTAATAAACAGATCAATTTTAAGAATTTCGGCAAGTTCGATAAATAGATAAATTAGTAGGCTTTTTCTATCAATTTCAAGTTTTCAGTAACTTTAGTAGTTTATGTAATGTATTAGTGATTGTTACGAAGCGACTTGCTATTTAATATTGCTGCTAATTAATATCAAAAGAAAGTTATTCGTTAAACAAATATGAGCAAATTTAACAATATAGGAATTCAAAGGATAAAATTAATGGCGGAATTCTAAATACATCTGTAGCGCTTATAAGGTTGTAGGCAAATCTGTAAGCATCTATTTTCGATGCTCGAAAACTCGTACTTTGAATCACTCGTCGCAATTTACGTTTATTTATTATTAAAAATGGGATTTCTTATCCTTGCAGAGAATTTTAACATTTCCATGTTTGTGACACAATTCTTGCAATCCTGTGCAAAAGCCTATATAAAAATGTCAAGAAGTGTTAAACCAAAGTACTGTGAGATTCAAATTGATTGTCGTAATAAAAAAACTGTTTTCCGGAAAAATTTATCTATACTTATTACCGATTTAATGAGTGATACATACAAATGTCATGCAATAAATCAATTTTCTCGACATTTAGTAACGTTGGCGTTCGTTTTGTAATTTTCCTTCGTTTATTTATCTTATAATTTTTTTTTCAAACCGTTTATATTTACAACTAATATCACCAACAATAGTATAGTAACACTGACTTAGTTCAAACCTTCATTATAAACACACGGCATATATACGACATATACCTACACCCAGCTACTATTTATAGGAGCGGAATTGTCAATTTTTTTGAATCTCACCGTATGGGTAAACCAAGTAGCGGCAGTCACTTTTTTATGAATAGTTTTGTGCGAATCCTGGTCAGCCATTTTGTTTTTACCTAACCGCGAAAATTTAAAAGAAAAAATAGATATGTATTATTTGAACAGAAAATTAAAATTTTATTTATACTGTTTTATTTATAAATAAAAGAAGTAGTTACAGATGTAAAATATTTATTAATTTCTTTTTTTACTGCGTATTACACTTTAATGTCCTATTATAAAATTTTAATGCATAAAATATTTTTGTTCTTACAAATAATTTTTTATAAGTATTGTACTAGGAAATTTTCACATGGCGGGAACCAGACAATGGAATCGATTTTCTTAACTAATTCTAATGCAACATTTTCTTTACTTACATACATTCTTTTCATTTTTATTGTTATAGACAACCATACTTTTTAAAAATGTATAGAAATGTAAAGAATACTGCTTAATACTCTGAACCAACATATGCTTGCTTCATAGTTTTCACATTAGTCCTCTCACTACTATTGAATATATCAAATAATTTATCAAACATGGTTATACATTCAATTGTACCACTAGCATCAGCCGATAGTGCTCCTAGGCTAACATACGTTGCTAATCCTGCGGCTACTGTTGCATCTTAATGTCTGTGTTGCAAACTTAACTTTAATTTTTTGAAATGTTGAAGATGACATATGCATGTCTGCTAATTTTGGTGCCAATCGATTGCTAAGCACTTTATCTCTATCATAAAAGTGCTGAATATGTTGCCAGGAAGTAAACTTATTATCAATTTGAAAGTATTTTGTAACATGTTGTTTCGTGCAGCCTTCATTAAGTAAGGTGCATCAAAAAGTAGTATATTTTCTTTTCATTAATATAAAAGTAGGGGTTGTTGGAAGTCACACCTAAATTGTTTCTCAGGTTGATGAAGTTTGGACCCATATCTGTAGTAACAGCGACTACTTTTAAGCCTATTTTTGATAAGTTTTCTACTGTAATCGCCACTAGTTCTAGTACTGCATTTGACTCGCATGATGTATTTCCAAATCTATACAATAGTAGTTGCTTCCAGTTGGCGCAAATACCTCATACCATAACACCACAAACATTGTTGGCTGATAATGGTGATTTTTTGTTACCCATATCTTCTACTCCAATAATTTCATTAGTACTGATGTTGTAATAGAGATTGACATCTCATCTATGCTTATAATGCAATACTTTTCCAATTTAGTCATTCATCTTGTCTTGATGTTCAACATTATATATATATGAACACAGTTTTCAGGTTTATACTGCAATCCAGTTGTAATTCGTTCCAATAACCGTTTCGATGGAAAGTGAAATATAGAACTTAGAAATTTGTAAGCTTTTGGGCTTAAAAAGTATAGTGATAAACAGAACTTCTTAAATTCCAAGTTGTAACGCCGACCCTGTTTTTTCTTTGTATTCAGAAGAACCTGGTACTGGACAAATAGTACAACTTTTTTATCCAAATATTTAGTGCACAAAGTAAGGAATGTTTCTAAATAGTCATATCTGGGATGTTGTTGCTTTTGAAGCATTAATGCTAGGTTTTCTCTCTCTTTTGCTTTTAATTGGGCTTGCATTTTCTTCTTCTGTGGAGTGTGGGCAGTTAAGAAATTTGGAGTTTGACATGATGCGATGTGTGATAATGGGGTAGATAGCTCTGTAAAAAATGCATTGTATACTACATAAATGTTGTATTATTACAAATTATCTTCAGTAATATCTTGCTCATGCGAAAATAATGTAACATCCAAATTTAATGGTGGAATGTTTTCTTTCTGCTCAATACCTACTGATTGATCTAAATATAAAAAGTTTACAATATTAATAATATATTGTTCATTATTATACACTCTTCATATACCTTGCACTGAACAACCTTCGCTTTCAGGAAACAGTGTTGGTTTTGCTGTTGGCAATAACCGTTTCTTAAAAGGATCTGCATACATCTTTTTTTTTTTTTTTTCAAAATGAATACTACAAACTTTTAAATTCTTCGGTATCTGCATATTGCACAGTTCTCCTCGACTAATTAGTAATGCCCAATTCATAGCCCTGTAATAGTTTACATTTAGATATGATCGTATTATTATAAAGACAACCTAGTGTTCAGAACTTTTCGGAAATCCAAAGAAACAAAGTTTCGAGGATTAAATAATTATTTTCACAATTTCGTACCGCACAGGAGTAGTCTGGATAGTTGTCAAAGGTAGAGTCGTAGTACATTATTGTTTGTTTGTAAATTTGACTGATGAGTGTCGCTACTAGGTTTACCTATACTTTGGTTAAACCACCAGTGGCACCACCAACCTCACATAAAATGTCACAACCAACAGTGTCGCAAAGTGGAAACATAGTGTTATAAAGTGGAACTTTGTGACACTGTTTTCCGGCAAAACAGTTATACAAAGTGCTCACTCTATGTGCGAAATAGAAAATAGTATATTAAAACATTGGCACAATGACGTTCGTTGAAATACGAGTCAAGTTTGAATTATGAGAACGGACAGCTAACAAATTTTAACTGCGCAAAATCACCTTTTCTGAATTCATTCTAGCCAATAGCAAGCGAAGCTCAGCTTTTGTCGAAACAGTTCTTGAAATTCATTTGACAGTTTTAGATATTTATAAACTGCACAGTTGAGCAAGTAACAGTTGTAATAAAGGAATATACAGCTAGCAAATTTTGAATATCCGCGCGTGACCGCCATCTTTTTTGAGTTCGTTCTAGTCAATAGTAGTCGATAATCGGACCGAAGGTCACGAATTTTTGCCGTCTGAAGTCAAAGGTGCCAACACTGGTTGTCCGTTCTTTTGAGATGTTACTTGGCGAAATGGCAAGTGATTCAATATATGAGTTAAAAGAATGTTGGAATTTGGAAGAAAAAAATTATTGTCGGCGGCAGCCCGATGCACTGCCTAAAATTACCAGAAATTTTAATACTAATATTAACCGTCATTTTTGAACAACATTGGTGGTTGCGAAATAAAGAATAAATGTAATTTTCACTAATTTCAAGATTTCTTTATGAATTTCAGTAACAATACGTAATCGTTAAGAATGTTGAAGTTGTCCATGTTTATAATTATTACAGCCGTCGTCGAATCTTTGAATTTAAAATACTTAAAAACAAATTAGTTACTGCCAGAGAGCTAAGCATCAAATATTTGCGATTTTTGTCTCATATTTTTGTTTTTATTTGTTATTTATGGCTTCTCTTATTTTTTTTTTTATACAAACAAGTTGCCGTAACATTTATCATATTATTAGTGCGTGGTAGTGCTAAGATAAATGCGTGTTTGTATTATTTGTCGTTGCCGCATTCACTGTATCGCTGAATGAAATCGAAATAGTAACCATTATCTCTTCAACTACCATTAGCAGGTCAGATAGTTTCTCCAGTGGGCTATCAAGTATCATTTTTCATTATTAAAATTATACGGGAACCTAAGTAAAAAGTTAACTTTACTTTAAATGAAATTTATTTGAAATGTGTGATGTAAAAGGCTTCGAGTTGTCATAACCACATTCATCTGTCTGAAATTTACGAATTACTTCGAGAAAAAGATAATCGAAGAATATTGCAACGGCTCAACATCTTACATATTACATATTACCTGCACACTTTCGCCAATAATCAAGCACCGAGATTAATTTAATAATCCTTTGTAGTGTGTTTAAAAAATCAACCATAAGGTTGGTAAAGGTAATTTACGGAAAAAGTGGTGACGGTGTGGTCGTACCTAATATATATGACGATTAAGACTGCATACAAATTGGTGGTGGAATAGAATTTTAATTTCCTCAGTTTTTTGAAAAATGAAATTATTAAATTATGTTTTAAGGTATGAAATGAATCACTGTTTAAAGATATATAACTATAACTGCGGAAAAGAATGAGCGCAGATTGAAGCGTGTCAGTTTAAAAATAGCTTCACCGCCTTGCGATTTCTTCCTTTCCCGTAACTACACAATAACCTTATTATCTAAACATATCCTTTTGTGATTTTTTCATTATAATTGCTGCTAAATAAAGAGTAGTGCAACATTGATGCACTGTCTAATATACACCTTTAATTTTATATTACGTTCGCCAACATGATTGTATATTACTATTATAATTTTTTCCAACGAAGAATTTATGCTAATTTTTGAATTTCAGTCGGTGTGAAGTTCAATCTAACAAATATGAGTTGATCAATAACTTTTTTATTATTAGAAAGATTTTATAAAGGAAATAGTTCAGCGCGTATGATAATATTTGTTTGATAAGTAATTTGTATCTCATTTATCTTAATTACTTTTAAATATAATTTTTGTTATCGCGGGTAAATAAACATTCTAATAATAAAAAATATAAATATGCACTTCCTTTTTTCTCTATCAACGTACGTGATAACTTCTTTAACCTATGCAGTTTTGTATAGGATGTTTTAGATCATTTTAATGAGCATTTGTTTAGTCGTAATTTGTTTTCTACTCTAAACATTTCCCTTTTTCGTCATTGATAAAGTTCTGTTTTTATGTCACTACTGCTAGTATTGAAAAGGTTAAATATCTGTAAAAAGCTTCAATTGTTCCTAAAAATTACGAAGTTGATAATAAAGGTTTTTTTTTTTGCGGAACAAATATGTGTTTTGTATTTATACAATTTCATTGAGAGACAGTATTTTTATGATCGTTAAAATCATTCACCAGAATTAACGATTGGATTTCTATATACCTAGATTTATATTAGGCGCTTTCCTACAACGAATTTCTTGATTTATGCTGTTTATCAGATGTCATCAAATCGCCTAACTCGTAAGCACACATTGCTTTTCCACAAAAACGAAACTTCGCAAAATTTCTTTTACTGCAGAATGGCAAGCATAGTACAGCCGGTCTTTATTGACAAACCAGCCATAAAACCCCATCTACTTCACCCGGTAATGTTTCCTGCTGAAGCACTTGAACGTTATGACTACTGGATAATAGCAAATGCTACCTGGATTTATCCTACAAAATTAAAAACTGTCTGTTATATTCCTATTTCTATTTTCTTTACCGTTAGTACTATTAGGAAATTACGAGAAAAATGCATGACAGTTTTCCTTCACTATATTTTTAAAGCTATATGGTAGAAATTTACGTTGAAAGATCACCATAAAAGCATCTTTATCGTACTTGTTTAAAATAGCCAGAGTTCAAACATAAAAATGACGTTAAGATATACTAGTTTAAAACTAACTAATCTGCCACCTACCCTATTTCTTAGAAAGGTAATAACAGTTTTTGTAGGCAGCGATTAACACGTCACTTCGGTGGCTCGGTTATGGGAGCTATAAAATATGTAACATAAAACGAGGGTTTTACATCCGGGTGAAACGTTCAAGATAACCGAAAAAATATAAGCATTAATGAATATTTGATTAAGATATTTTAAGGTATAATACATTAGGTTCTTCGATTTTATTATATTCTTTAACTCGTATAGTAGTATAAGCATATGTCATTGTGAAAATTCAATAAATTTTAAACAGATTTAAATCAACAGTGTTTATTGAGATATTATTATTATACTAATAGAAATAATTATTCAAACCAAAGAAACATTGTTTTAATACATTTCTTTGTTTTAATGTATTATTTAAAAGAATAAATATTCCTTACTATTTCTTCAATCTAAAATATTTTGCTTTGAATGGAAGAAACTCA
The DNA here is from genome assembly GCA_004143645.1 of Protaetia brevitarsis. Lineage (NCBI taxonomy): Eukaryota > Metazoa > Arthropoda > Insecta > Coleoptera > Scarabaeidae > Protaetia > Protaetia brevitarsis. Next base: position 42,081 of record RXPK01004958.1, on the reverse strand, counting down.
CTAACGTATATATTTCTTATTTAACTTTTTAACAAAAAATGTAACATAATCTAATTCCTTATCTTCAATTGTAAGTACTACCTATTACTTTATGCCTACTACATTGCGTAAATAGTTTTATAACCGATTGTAATATTCTAGATTAATAATAATAATAATACCATTACTACCCTATAAAAAAAAAAAAACATAGCATTATTAAACAGAAAAAGGATTTATTGTTTTTAATTAAAAACTAACCAGATACCGTTAAAGAAACAAAAAAAAAAAACAATAACTAGAGAAACGACATAGGTACAGCAAAAGTATCCATTGATCAAACTGCGTAAATAGGTACATTAAAATTAATTTACGATATCGACCCAGGAGAGTCAATTTAGATAATTTACAACCTTAATTAGAACTTTGGGACTGCTTTCCTCCCTGCGTTGAACTAACGAATCAACTTTACTTACACTTTAGTAAAAGTTCTTCGTAGTCTAACCCTTATGGAGAATAAATTCCAACCCAGTCTCTACGTGAGGAACTCTAGGAACTTTTGTATCCTCTCAAGCGAGGGTTGTTGATAAAAGTGTTAAAGATACCATATTATTATTCAAATGTATTCCAGCTTTGGTCTAACCCGGGCGCAATAAAAGTGCAATTAACACTTGTATTCCCGAAAATTCTCTGCACTTGAGTATAAGGTATTTTGTGGCCTTATCCAACACTTGTACTGCGCCAGGTCAGTACTAAGTTTCATTAACGTTTAACATAAGTATGTACAGTGTCGGGAAAGAGCAAAATTATTTATTTATTTAACCATAAATATTATATATAAACCCCTTACCTTGTTTAAGTAGCAGAAATGGTATAGGATTGCTGAAAAGTTTGTAGCATTAAGTGTTTTAAGATTTTTCTCATTAAACGGCTTTCGTCGCGATGATAAAACATGCTTATATTTTGAAAAGACCGTTAAACATCTATATAAACTACACACTATTTTGGCACCACCATAATGTAAATCCTGGAATTCACCGATAGACTTTTCTACATTCTGAAATAATGGCCGTTTTCTGGAATTTTCTACGCCCGGTTAACACTGATACTAGCTACTAGGCACGCGAATCAAAGGAAGTGATTTTACTGCCTTGAAGATATACCATGTAACCAGACACGTCTGATCACCCTACTTATATATATTCGTAAGTATTATTGGCACACCAGTTATTGAGGGTGTCAAGATTTCTCTGAAGTGTTAAACAATCTGATAATGAATTGACTTGCATAAGAATATTTAAATCAAGTCATATAAATTATAAAATGAATCATCCATTATGCATGACAAAATGTTGAGACATTGAATAATTGACGTTTATTAAAACAGACCGAACAAAATTTTTAAATAACTCGATAGCACCAATTTCATAATTTTTGAAGAAGTTGCTTCAGAAGCACACTAGTATTTTTTAATACCATGTAGACTTCTTTTTTAAGAAATGTAACTTCTAGTTATGATTTACCTCAGTTTACAGCCTGTGTCATTCGTGTATTTAAATGAGAAAAATTGAAAAGAAAACAAAAGTATTGAAGAAATTAGAAGATTTTGTATGAAGAATTGCCACAATCTCAACATTGCCTCAACATAAACATTGTATGGGAAAAGAAATTAATTTTCGAGAAACAATTCAACAGAAGCTCAGCGCTAGCTTTGAAGTATTAATCCAGTATGAAAATAACGTAATAATTAACGAAAATCCGTAGTAGAGTTGGAGAATTGAACCATATCTCTCTTATGTAGTTAAACGGCGAAATGCAATCCTATTCTTTTACATATAAACATCCTAAGTTGAAATGTAAAAATAGGCGCTATTTTCCTATAAAATAACCACAAAGAGACTGAACTATAGAATTTAGTAGCCTCATTTGGGGGCCTTTACAGCTCTTTGAAAACAAATTCAAGGTGGCAACAAAACAAGATATTTGCGTACCTTCCCGGAGTCAAATGGCCAAACAAAATCATGTTAAGTAGTATTCCAATGTCATAGCATAGGAGGAGATACATAGTTGAGAATTTATATTTTAGAGAAAGATACACTAAAAAATTGCAAATACATGTTTAAAAGCACATCCGATTATACAAAGATATCATGAGGATACCACTTCGATACCACCAAAACAACCATCGCGAATTTTGTCTTAAAACTAAGCTCAAAATACCATAGTATTGAATTTACTGTAGAAGAGACGACAAACTCCGTCTTCTAGATAATTTAGTCATAAGAACCAATAATAAATTAAAAGTAGACATCTATAAAAAAAGAAACCAATACAAATAGATTCGTAATGGCCGATTCAAGTCACTGTGGACAACATAAAATGGATGATATTAATTTCCTAACCAGTAGACTTATAAGATTCTCTCTAAACAAGGCGAGACTTAACAAAGAATTGCAATTCATTAAAAAAGGTAGCGATTTACAATGGTTACTTGTCTATAGATGTAGTCCGGAGTATAAAGAAAGTCCAATATAAATACCATGTAAGAAGTACCACGACTTCAACTTTAGAAGAAAGTCACAAGTTATCGCTAATTCTTTGGAGACAGTTTTATGATGAAAATAAAAGTGTGTTACTATTTTAATTTATTCAACATTTAAATCCCGCACTACAAACTTAAAAACCACTAATTATTGACTATAAACAAAACTGACATTGACAACCTTAAGAAAAGTTTTTGTTGTATTTTTATTCTAGTCTGTCACATACTTGATTTCGAACAACTGTTATATGTTTCGAAATATGACGTCATCGGTAGTTTTTTTAATGGATCACCCTGTATCTTTTCACATTTTCGAATAGACACTTTTTCAAGAATTTCGATGAACTACGGTTTGGTGGGTGTGCGGCTTGAGATATTAAAATAAAGCGTTGGCTATTAAAATCTTTTTGTCAGATATATTTGATAAAGAATATTCGTATTTTTATGTTGCCATGGAAACTTTTAGCAGAAATGAAATTATTTGCATTACTCAGTATTACTGACAGTCATAGTCAATACTGACAGATAGTTTCTGTAAACTAAAATAGCTGTTCCTTGTGGGTGAACTAACAGAACGTAAAAGAATTAGTTTGTTAATGATGGTTAGTTTTGGAGACAGGCAGAGATGCATACAATATTCCCCGATAAAAGTACTTCACAAGCAACAGTCTGAAGGGTGTTGCTAAAGTTTAATGAAACTGAAAGTTTAAAAATCCGGTCGACATAAAATTGCTGCAAATGAAGATAATTCTTTGGATGTTGTTATTAATCTTCAAGAAGAACCAAAAACGTCACTAACAAAACTGTCCTCATATTAGTTTACTGATCCTTTTTTCTTATCTAAAAATAAGTTTACTCTATACAAAGTAATTGAAAAAGTAAAAGAATTAAATGAAGATGATCCTCATAGAAGTATGCAGTTTTGTCAGGAAATAGTGAATAAGATTGATTGTAATGGAACTAAAAATATTAATAGCCAACGCTTTATTTTAATATCTCAACCCGCACACCCACCAACCTGCATATCATTGTAATTCTTGAAAAAGTGTACATTCGAAAATGTGGACCCATTTAAAAAAAGTACGTAAGATGACGTCATATCTCGAAACATATGATAGTTGTTGGAAATCAATGTATGTTACAGACTAGAATAAAAATAGTACAAAAAGTTTTCTTAAGGTTATTTTTTAATAGAACCCATAATTTAGCCGAGAAATCAGGTGTTCCCACACATTTGCCTCACCTTTTATATCTGTAAAACGAATCCTTCGCGAACCAAGGTTCTTTATGATTATATTATATAAGGTAGCTTTACCCTAACTGAGATTACTCGAGAGGGGGATACATCTCTAATAATTAGCTCCTATTTTCGTTCTCTGAGAGCATATGACATCATTGACCGATTTCTGTGATTAAAGTGAGATTAGATCGCCACCTTAACGCCCATAGGTGTTTTTAATTGTTAGATCAATTTCACACATTTTACCCTTCTAGTGTCAGGGTAGAGCATTGTGATACTGAAATAATTCACAATCTAGCTAGTGAAATATCGTGAATTACTGTGTCATCAGATCGTCGATAAGCGCAAGGTTAAAGGATACATACATACATAAAATCCACCACGCCTAACAAATACAAAATCGCCTTCGGCTAAAATAAAACAATGAAATAACTGGTTGCATAATGCATAACGAACTGTATAGTTGCAGTTGCCAAAATTCACTTTGTTTATTGCATTACTTTATTTAACACTACTACGCCGTGATTTCACAAATGAAGGCCTACGTAATTACCTCTTTTAGTACGGTACTAAAATAAGATTAATCATATATAAAAATAAGATCTGTACACATACGGATATATTCTTAAATTTGATTCATACATTTTTGTCAGGGCCAATTTTTACGTGAATTGTAAATATTTTTTTTATAATTCAGCAATATTACTCATATTCCTAGAAGATCAATTAAAAACTAATCGTACATGAAGTTAACTTATCTTTTCATGTCAAATCAAGATTAAATATTATCTACCTTTTTAGTTCTCATTAGCTCGTGTGAAAAAGTGCCACAAATTTTTATTTAATTAGTTACTCAAAACAATTTTAGTCTAATAAACTGTTCTTGTAATAAAATATCCTGCAACTGTTTTGAGCATTATATATAGCTCAGATAGGTTGTCTCATTGTGTATAAAAGAAATATTAGAAAATTATATTACACTAAATAAATAAACACAGCGTATCATCTTTGTTTATGTATGTACCATATTCTTAAAATGTTCCCGCTCATAAAAAAAGACACTCAAAATAAAGAAGAAACCAAGCGTGCTCCCTATCTTCGATACGTTAATAATTTAAGTTATTGTGATAAACCTTTCATCAACGCCCATTTACCCACAACACATGCACATTTGTACGGATTCCGTGCAGTTTAAATCGTATGAAGTAGTAAACTAGGTAATATTATCCCTTTTTTCAGTCACAACAGTTTCGTTTGTACTAAGGAATATAGCGTCTATCTATTCAATGGTCCCTTAACGTATTATCTCGATCAACTCTTTGTATCTTCGTTGATAGAAACGGAAATGAGGTAATCGAGATCATTATGTCCACTCAAGTAATCAAAACCTTTCTCATTACTTTTCTTCTTATGTATCCAATTCTATCCGACAGAGAATTAACTACAAATTAAGAAATAAGGCAATAGAATAATTATATATCCATTTCTGTATTCACCAAGATTAATATGAACATCGATAAAGATATTTACAGTAAAACGCAGAATTTCCATCGCATTTATGTCAGGAGTACTCGAATAGAAGGAACAGTAAGACTAGCGCAGAATAAGCCGGTCTTTATTTAAATATCGTCGGTTTGGTACTACAAGGTTATATGTGACATTTTATTCGAGATCTAGATATCAGGCCCCAGTTGTAGGACTTTTGAATATTTTGTGTAGGGTGATTTAAGTTTGTAGCTGTTTGTTTACACATACAACCTTATAGTACCAAACCGACGATATCCAACTGGTTAAACAGATTTACTAATATACCAGTTTGATTCAAGAAATGCTGTTTTTATTGAATTTTCGAATGTGATCGTCAAATTCAAATTATTTTTATATTCGATATCCTACAAATATTTTATGTGACTTTTCTTTCAAAAACGCAACACTATCCGTTAATTGAATGAGTTTTGGTCGACTATTCGACTACTAAAGATGCAGAAATGAATTTAAATCGCCCTAAAATTGAGAAATATTTCTCCTCTTTTGGTGTTAACTTTAATAAATTTTGGGATGTACGTATATATCTACAAAAATGTAGATTTACGCCTCATTAGAGTCAGACTTAACAAAATAAAGTGAAATACTATACTCAATGAGATAAACTTTCGTATATTTCCAGTGTTGTGGTTTTCAGCAACCGTTTTCTTTTCTTCGACTTTACAGATTGGAAGTGTTCTAGTGACCTAAAAAGATGCTTTTTGCCTTCTTGGAGAGAATAAATTAATTTGCAATGACTAGTAACATATTCATTAAATGTTAGTCACGATAAGTTGTCTACGGTGAGAGAAAAGTAAAGTATTAATCTCTTTTAATTAATCTTTAATCTTGTAAGATTCCTTAACAAAAAAAATTAAACTTAAAACTTACAGATTCCGCAACTGCTGTTTCTATTATTTTTAACTCCTTTAGTATCCATACAATTTAACCGGATAAAATTTACCTGTGATTTTTTTTCTGTGTAGCTTTGAATTTGTATTTTTTGTATTATAAACACGTACTTACAACATTTGTATTCCTTATGATGTCTAGTGTTTTGCAGCTATAAATTAGCGCCACATAAATTCTGGTTTACCTGCAAAATCATTAACAATATTTTAATTTTCCGAAAACATTTTGCTAAACCGGAAGGCTCTAGCATCTTTTCTATTTTAAAGGAAATTATACAATATATGACATTATTAAAAAGATTTATATTAAGAGTTCCCCTTTCCTGGATTCAATTATTTTTGGGATATTTTCCAATCTTGTCAAACTTCTGCCTTTATACATATCCATCTCCATCGATATAGTTATTTTGCAGAACATTGATGATAAGGATGTGATTTCACTACGGTGTTAAAAAGAAAGTTGCCGCTCAGTGAATTTCGGACACTTAGGGAAAATGTAAAAAAACAAAAACCTGGACCAAGAAATTAAATTTATTCTTTTATCATTAAACTTAATACAAAAGGCATAAAAATCTATAATTCTAGTAATGTAATCTCTCCACAAATTAAATCGTCTTCTCGCGAAGAACCATCCCTTTGCCCGAACCACTACAACGCGGGGCATCCGTTCTATTAATTTTTCCAGATCTCGTTTAGGTAGATCATTCTATTTTTTGTTGTAATATGTTCCACAAGTTATCTGGGAACGTGGGAGCCACTTTCCTCACCCTTCTGTTGAGTTCGTCCCATAGAAGTTATTTCGGGTTTAAGTTCTGAGATTGTGGTGCCCATGCCATAATTTGCAGCACATTATTTTCTTTTGGTTGATTTACATCGTTGTCGTTTGATAATATTGACAGAGTTAAGCTAAGGTAGATACTTTCTCTTAATATCACTTGCATGCAGAACAATTATGGCATAGGATTTACTAAATATCTTCATTCTATAAGCTATTGAGGCTGTCTAAGATCGATAAGTTTTGGAGAAGAAAAGACTACCCTTAGAAGCAGATATTGTAATGTTTGTAAGTATATACGATAATATTATTATAAAATGGAGGACAAAGTATAATATCTTTGAGTTTATTAAGGAGTTGTATGTCAATATTTCAAGAAGTTATATGGTTAAGTATGCTGACATTGTAGTTCAGATTAATACTTCGTTTGTTTATACAGATAATAATAATAATAATTCATGCCTTAGCATCCCCCAACAGCTTTCGCCAATTACAGGGGGCATTACAGATGCTTCAAAAGCTAAGAATAGGCATGAACAGGTTATTTTATGATCCAAAGAACAATGCCAAAGCAGAAGCTCTTACATTAACGTTGAAGTACTCTTAACATCTTTACGAAACATAACCTGTACTGCTTACGATTATTATGAAAGCGCTTGATTTGAAACGTAATGACGTCGAAGTTTCGCTTTATTCGATCAAGGGATATGTTAGCATGAAACCCTATGATATACAGTGTGTCTACTTAAGTTGGCACCATATGGAAAACTTTGTTATTATAGGTTTTACGAAAAAAAGTTATTCTTTATAAAAATCTCCGTTTACGAAAACAATATTAAGGTATTTGACATCGAATGTACAGAGTGTATACAAATTGAAAAAGTTAGATAGGAATTTTTTTACCAGTTAAATTAATTTAATTTTAAATTAAATTTTGCAAATCCTACTTGTAAAACACGTTTATATCTTATCTTAATTAAACAGTCATTATACTTCAAACATTTAATTGCTGATTTGTTACCCTTTACTGACGCATGCTGATGGATAATACGTAATAAGATAACTAACAAAGAACGTTTACTTTTAGAAATACTATTATTGTTGTGGTAAGTAATAACGGTTAGCTTCAGTTCGTATTGTAATATTGATATTTGGATATGATTTGCATCACTTTTTACCTTTTTACTACCACCACTACTACGCGTTTCGGCTACTACGAGTACGCGCAAATGTTTGTGATTAACAAACAGACATTTTCTTCGGAAATACCTTCGCCATGTAAATGATGAATAAACATTTATACTATACGAAAAAAGCTCTTAAATATAAGCAAATCTAAAAAAAAATAAACAATAGCCTTACTAACCAACCAACATGAAAGGAATATAGCCTATACTAGTTCTAAGCACTAATTATTTCCTAGTAAAAATTATGTTTTTTATAAGAACAAAACAAAACTAGTTGAACCCTTCTATGCACGTAGCAAGGTAGCATTAAACACAGGCCAGAAAATTGAGCGAATATAATTTATGTTTTATTCACTTAACTTTATTAATTCGTTCTTAATGAAGAAGAAATTTTTAGCTTGAAAAAGATCTAACATCTAAAAGTCGCAACGAAAAAGTTAATACAACATAAGCTACATTCATCACTTTTATTTTATATTTTCACCTTTTAGATTAATACTGCAAATACTTTGAAATAGAGCGTTAAACAAATGTAATATAAATATTTTATTGCATATTGCATTATTCAACTTTCGATGGTCTTTTGTCTCGCTTTGGTTTTAGGTTTTTAAATTGTAATTGATAACATACGAGATTCCCGAAACGTCCTATAAAATAATTTTCTACCTAATTTTCATTCACTGTACACTTTATTCCATCAACTATCATAGTCGAACAAATGGCTGTATTTCGAAAACCGCTGAACATTTTGTAAATACTGTTCATTCAAAAAAAAAAAAAATGATGTCAAAGGTGTCTATCTTGACTACTAGTTATGAATATTCTGCATAAACTTCAATGATGTAACAATAATTATATCTATGGCGCAGTGATTCTATGGATTTTCCAAGCAATTGTTCCAAATGAATTAATCTTTCGTATTGGCGACACAATATATCGGTTCAATATTGCACGTATAGAACTGTTATCTCATTTGTTGTTTTGACAGAAGTTGACACGTATTTTGGTAACTCGTTACACCTTACCAAAATCACATCATTATCTCTGAGACATGAATATTTTAAGGATAATGCAAATGTCGAATCAAAAATTTTGATTGAGAAAGAATAGAATTTTAACGAAGAAGTTAACCACGAGTTGTTTATTTATTCATTATTTAATAAAGTGAAAAAAATATCATTAATTCCATAAAAAGTAGAATTTTTATCGCACTTCCATACCCTTCCCACCTTTCAACATGAACAGCGAAACGAATTTATTACACAATATGAAAAATTTAATCCGAAAAGAAATTGCGATTTATAAACGATGCACGATTGTTTGTAATTCTTGTTGCCAAATAGAGTAAAATGTGTAATTATTTGTTTTATATTATATTAGCCTACAGTATTGGAATTGTTTAGATTATGATGTGAAACATGTTTTATTTTTATTATGTCCCTTTGAAGTCATAATTGAGAAAGTTAGAAGAAAGAATAAGAGAGTCTTTTGACTCGACTGTATTTTCTCTTTGCCTCTACGCTTGAAACATCCGTATTTAATTATAGTTTTTTAAGCGACTGTTGCGACTAACTAATTAAGTTAATTACACCTTTATTTGTTATTCTAATATTGCTTTAAAACATTTTTTATTATCCTTAGCGCTTTAAAAAGTTTAAAACGACCCGTTTGTACTTTTTCGTTTAAACAGGGAAAGATGCTGGGAATAAATAAAAACTACGAAACACCGGAGGTCATTAACAACGCCGTACTTATATAGTGGTTTATTTTTGGTGTTTAGGAGTGACAAACAAGAAACGCATTGAATCTAAAATTGATACACTTTTAAGCCTCAAAAGGGGTAAACATTCACTGTTAGAAACGCTCGACTTAAACTTGGAAGGTGATGAATATGTATTTCAGCGGGCTTCATGGAAAAACATGATTCTACAATTATGTTACGCTAAAAATAGTAAACGTTTCTATTCACCACGGTTAATTTATACGGTCTACCTCAACGAGACCACCTAGTTGGTAGTAGTTGTTAGTTAAATATAAATTTCAAATACAAATTTTGCTGTAATAGACACAAGCATGGCTAACACACTAACGGCGGCAGCTAATTTATTAGTTAAATATAAGTAAGTGTACACATTCCACATTACTCCGAAATAGGTCTAAAAACCAGTTGAGAATCTCTAATGTGTGTGATTAACACCAATATCACTTCATGAATTAATCAAATAAAATTAAAAAGCAATTAGAATGAGACTTCCTTTGCTTCTATAATTGTAGAAGTCGTTCAAGTCGTAAATGAGACATACATGGAATGTCGTATGTAAGTTTTGTATGTTAGTAGCATAAACGAGACTGACCTTCAGAATATAAGCAGACACTATAAATATATAGAGATAATAGCAAATATGCCTGAATTTTTCTTCCTGGTCCACTGTATAGAGAATAAACAAAAGCAAATAATATTCTTTAGTTACTTTTTGCGAGTATTCGATATCAATATATTTTAAGCTGTTGTTTTTTGTACATTTTGGAAGTAAATATGTTTAGATGTTCGTTCCACTCCCACGTGCTGATGAAAATCCTTCAGAGGTTGTTTGTATTAAGTTATTCTTTGCAGTTTTATATTTCGAATGTCAAAACTTTCATAACATTATTATGCAATAGTGAAGAAAGAAAGATGTTGGAATACTGGTATACAATAAAACAGTGTTTACAGCAGTTAACTTTGTTCTATTGGTAAAACCCTCGCTACCTACGCACACTAACACTGCAGAACGGCACAGAGAAGCATAAATATGTTGTATGTGTAGTCTGTTTTTTTAATATAAAACCATTGACCGCTTACACATCCCTAGTCGCTACTTCGAATGACGCCATAAAAATGATGTTGAAAACGGCACATTTCCATGGTATTCTCACATATTCTGACAAGAGATATGCTTTACCTTAATTACATGAGTATAAATAAATTTTCAAGTGTAATTAAATTATGTTTTCAGATGTATTAATATCTATAATTGCTACATGTTTCGGCCGAAACTGCCCATCTTCAGGCTCTTATAATGTAAAAAACAAATTAAAATGTTGTCATTGATTAAAAATAATATATAATAATATTTATCCATTCAAGTAAAAAACAATAACATAAATAAATTTAAGTTTAGGCAAACAAATAATTTCATGACAAAATCAAACTCAAACAAAACTGACTTTTCCAAAACTGAATATTAGAGTAGGTAGTAATTAAACAGAAGTAAACTGAAATGAGACACGTCATGAGGTATAGCACCGACAGATAGGTTGCAAACAAATTTGAACCTTGTGCGCACTCATTTATTTTTTAGTATCAAAACAGACGAGAATTGTAAAAAAGTATATTTTTAATCACATTCAAATTGTGTTATTTACTGTTTTTTTTTAAGTATTTAACCTACGACATAATTTTTTATCGCTTCCGATTTTGCGGGAAATATGACTAATTTAAAATTAACCCTTTATAAGTTAATGGCTTCTACAGAAACTACTTGCTGTACGGGCTATAAACGTATTGTCACTTACACAACTCATTTTTAACTATCAACTGTAATCGTTGGGTGTCGAAGTTTTCCCTAATTATTTTATAAAATTTTGATAAAGGTTTTTTTTTTTTTACTTTTGACGAAAGTTCATCGCATTCACTTCAGCCCTTAGACAGGACTGTCATGAAGCTATTTAGAAACGCATGATGCTTGTTCACTATGAAACAATATCTTAACATAAAGATCACTGTACAGGGACTTCACCCGCTTAGTAAAAACGACCTTCTTGAAAATTTGTAGGATGAGATTGCCCAAGCCGATATTCACATATACTGGCCCAGTTTGCCCACTGAGTCGTAATATTTTCAGTCATTTAGATTTTGTCTCTTGACTTAATAGAAGCGGTGAGTCACAAGATTCCAACAGAACCACTACGCTAACTACGACTACGTGAAAAAGATGTTGTTCTACCGGTTCTGTCCTTCTCTAGTAGTGTGGGATTCCGATACTCTCTAGATTTCGTATACACACTAAAACCACTCCAACTCGCGCACGCTGCAGCGGAACTACTCTTGCATTACTTCGCTGCGGGGGCAGTCTACATACCAATGTTGGGCAAGTTAGGGGAAGTGAATAAATTTCTACAGCGATTAGACATACTCGTGTGTTGTCGGCTCTCAATAAATCACTAGTTAACACTGCTCCCCACTCATGACGCGAATAAACACGAGTGTATCTAGTAGCTGTAGAAATTTATTCACTTCTCCTATTTTGCCCAACACTGCTACATACTATATGTGTCTAGCTTGCCTCTCCTCTAGCTCCTTGCAACGAATGATACTTCCTATAGCTTCCGCGATTGCCTGCCAGTCACCTCGGGGATCTTCAATATAGCACCATAGAGACGCTTTCGTAAACTCCTTTGCTATTTTGGTTTTAAAAATCTGTTTCACCTATGTGTTCAGGCAGGTCCGCTATGTCGTCGTTCCACCAGTACAGCGGTTGTCCCCCCCCGAATTATTTTCTTTTTCGCCATAAATGTATTACCCAGATCCCTCAATATCTTACAGAGGTTGTCCCCACCGATGATATCACCCAGTCGCTTATTGTTGTCCATAGCCTCCTTCAGTTTTGCGCAGTCCATTTTTTGGTTTGCTATTCAAGTTTCTTTCTGGTGGGCTCTCGCGGAAGTGGTTCATTAAAGCTTATCGAGAAGAAAATGTATTGGTGGTCATTAAGAGTTTCACAGGGAAGGACAGCCCAGTCTATCAGTTTACCTGCCGCATTCTGCGTTGCCAGAGTCAAGTCTATGACGGAGATTTGATCGCGTCTACGGAAAGTTGGGGCATTTTCTCTATTTAGGACCACTAAGTCGTTTGCGACTACCCAGTCAGCAACGGTCTGACCGCGTGCGTTCGTGGATGGTTCACCCCACTGAAGGGATTTATCGTTGAAGTCGCCCGTAATTATGGATTGATCCATTGAGTTTGAGGCCTCTTACCACAACCGTACCTTACCCTTCTAGTGTAGTGACTTTAGTCGGCCCATTAACCGCTATGACCTTACCTAGCTCCTTATTTACCAGAACTTACTGATCACATACCTGTACCTACTAGGCCTACATTCATGGAATCACCTGGTTCTAGACCATCTACAGGATTCTGGAAAAGATAACCAGCCACCAAAACAACATTAATATGATATTTGTTTCAAGATAAAATCGTGGGGAGCAAAGAGAAATTTTAACATCGCATCGCATAGGGCTCAATTAGAACAAAAGAAAGGGAGAAAAAAGGAAATAAAATGGTTGCAGAATCCGTTAAGTTGTAACGTGGGAAACGCAAGAAAAAAAGAATAGGATGTGAACTTTCGTAAAGAATCTATGGGAAAACCAAGTAACGAAGAAAAAACAATCCTACACAATAAAAGTGGACAAATCTAAATGTCGAAAAACTTAAAGAAAATGGGAGTGTATAAAGATACTTATTGTATCGTTTACAATGAAATAGTACTTGAAGAAGCCTGGATACAATGTCTGTGTTTATTTAATGTGCTTTAAATTTTAAACTTAGTTTTATTAAATTAAAAACCATTATGAAACACACAGTTAGGGAAAAAAGGGGGAAGGAAGGGTGATTTAGTCTGAAAGTGTCCGCTTCAGTTAAGGTAAAACAATATTTTCGATAAAAGTAATGTTTAAGCAAGTAAGTAATTTGTGATAACGATATTTGTAAAACAAAAACCTACTCTTTGTAAATTGTAGCTCTGTTACGAATTGAGAAAATCGTTTGAGCTTCTACCGAAAAGATTTTATTCCAATTGTTCCATTAAAAATTAAAAAAAAATGGAAATATATAATTTGTTTAAAAAATATTTGAAAAGAACAAGCTTCTTTAAATATACAAAAATTTACATATGACTTCGAAATTAGATTTTCGTTGTCAAAATAAGTGTTGTTGTTATATTAAAATAACATCATTTCCACCAGAAATTTACTAATTTAGGATAATTAAAATAAAGTATTTATTTTGTAGTGTCATAGATTGTTAATTAATTTGCAGTAGTATTAAAATAAACAATCTCATAATTATTAATATATTAGGCAAAATAAAATATTTGACATAATTTAGTTTACTTGCAACAGCAAGTTTCTATTTGTAGTTAAGGAATAGAAGTTAAAATGACTTAAATTTATACTGAAAGGTTTCCCATATTACGCTACCCATTTTGATGTATTACTTAAATCTAAATGAAGTATATAAGTATGATTATTTGTTATTTTATAGGTCAAGTTCAGTAAGCTTGGGCATTGCATTTTATCCAGTAGGCGTCTGTCTCAAACCAATCGAATAATTGCTAAACATAATCGGGTCGTCAGTTCGCAAACAAGTTTTATAATGCATAATTTCTAATATTTCATTAGGATTATTAGTGGCAACAATGTGTGTTCTCCTTGGAAAACATTAGAACAGGTTCAGTAGAAGTTCATGCATTTCGACGGCTTTGCTATTACCAATAGTAGGGATAATCCACCAACGCGCAAAACAGTTATCGCCATCGGTTGCGATGGCTGGAATGGTTCTGGCAAACATTAAAACCTAGTCAAAGAACGGTTCATACGCATTGCATCTTGAACGAGTGAGAGATCTGCTACTTGGCAATCACTTCCTCTATGAATATCCAAAAGGAGCCTTTACAGAATCCTTCATAACCATTCTTAATACCATCTTAGTAATTACAGTACTTAGCAGAAAAACATTAATTAGTTGATTTAAAATTTTTCTATACAAATGCCAAATGGCACAGCATCTTAGCCACCAAGACAAGGTTTTTAAGCCGGTATTGAGAATCAATACACAACATCTAATGACCAACAAAGCAAGTTTTCAATGAATGGCGTTTTAACAGAATTTAATGTTGGACGTAAATCCTCCGATTTTTACAAAGAATCTCCATAGCTCAAAAGTCGCTGTTTGGTGTGATGTAGGATCATTTGATATCATAGGTCCTAATTTTTTGATGAAGAAAATAATCGTTCTATAATGGTCAATTCCAAGCATTACATAAACATGTTACAAATATTTCTCATCCCAGAACTGATTAGGCGGAGATTAAATGATGCTCTGTTATTCCAACAAGATGAAATAATAGCTCACACAGCCAGAAATTCCATGAGTGTGCCGAAGACTTTTTAACGGCCGTATAATTTCGCGATTTGCCTTGGCCACCTAGATTCCGCGACTTAGCGGCACCCGAATTCTTTCTATGGGGGTATTTAAAGACAAAGGTCTATGTAAGTCCTCTTATAACAATTGCGGAACTAAAAGACTGCATTCGAGTAGAAATATAGGAATAGGCGAATTTTATGCGAAATATAAAAGTGTAATATGGGGAACCCTGCATTATAGTTTAACATAATTATAGCAAGTTGCTGTTACATTTATGGAATAAGTAGTGTTATGCTTGATAGCATGCGTAACATATGAAATACTTACTATTCTTAAATTGATCCTTTTTTCGGTCACTATATCTTTCAGCGAAAAAAAAAACGAGCGCTCTACATCAAGACATGATTGGTGCAAATTTCAATTCGACAAATTACTTTCCAAGATATCATCTTCCGAATTTTTCCCTTCTATTGACTTTTTTAACCATATTGAAATATGCCAAATTTTTCCTTACAACTTCTTCAAAATTCCCATATACTACTAAGCAACCGACGTGATAACAACAAGGAAATCTTACATTTTTTTTAGAGAAGCAGCTTTATCATGTGAGAAATCTCTTAAAAATATAATAAAAAGGTGTCTGCGATTGCCTGCATATTAAACAAGACGGTTTCAAGTATTTACTATAAGGCCTTATTATAAGACATTTTTAAAACTTTTTAAATTTTATGATTAAACTGATTAAAGTCAATGGGAAATGTGTATTGTCGATTAGTTCTTTCAGTGCCAGCGGAAGGCGTAAGTAGAGGAGGCAGCTTTAAAATAATATCTACTAAAACATCTGCGTATCTTCTATAATTTCCCGAAATACAAATGCCTCACTTTGTCCCTTACGACGTAGAAACTTGACATTATACTCGTCTTTAGTGGGAACTAAGTTTATCTGTCCTACATAGTGAACCAGAAAAAACAGAGATCTTGAAAAGTTTTTAGAGGGTGTAGTAACAGCACAAACTAAAACCAAAACTTTATATTTTAATATTGCCAATTTTTATTTTGTTGTAACAATATTCTTTAATAGGTACTTTAAAAATAATGAAGGTAAAAAATTGTCAGGTTATCTCATTTTTACTCAAAGTTTCCCATAATTACCACACGAGACGCTAATTAAGTTAATTTTGCCAATATGTCATTTTTCATAGAATCCGATCTATTAATTAGGTTCACACTCAAAGAAAAGGCAACTCAATCAGTTTGAGTAAGAGGAAAGACAATGTGCTATACCCCAGACATTACGTCTTCTCTCTCACTTAAACTGAACGGGTCGTTCTTTCTTTGAGTGTACATACCTATACCTTACATCACAATAGTTTCATAATTGGGTTGTATATTTTGTTAATTTAGCTTTATTAGTTCAATGTTGTCTTTCCTTATATTTAACTAATTTTATAATCAATTTCGATTTTGCAATAAAGTTACCTATTTACTTAATTGAGTAAAGTCTGATAAAATACTGTACTCACTCAGACCAGCTGTATCTAAACTAAAGTTATCTCCAAATATATTATAGAAAGACAGTGAAGTCAAATGTAACTCATTTATATTCTCCGTGATACATATGGATGAGACAACCGTTTATCTTTCTTGATTTGAGCTGCTTTCGTTGTTTGTCAGAAAGCTCTTTAAGACATCTCTTTGATATCAGTCCAAGTAATAATAAAACAATCTACGACATATAATTAATTCACTTTAATAACACCATCACTCTCCTAAAATTAAACTGGTTTTTTATGGTGTGGAACTTTGGGCAACCATAATGTATCCTATTTTGTGGACGAAGACATATGTGTCATTATTGCTATCTATTTTTTTTATCGACATAACTATTAATGATTCTATTTTTGTTTATTCCACCCATAACGCAAACTTCATTATTTTATTATCTATCTATCTATACTATCAATTTATAGAAAAAGCATATGTTTAGCAGCAAAGTTTTAAATCAGCAAGAGCACTTCTAAAGACAAAAGGTACCGTCACATTATTTTTATGACGCTATTATACTATTTTATAGCAATCGAAGCGTTTAATGCTATGCATTTAATATCCGACTTTTTGATTTTAGTCGGCGTTATTTACTCATTATTATACTAACGCTTATCGCAGATTATAATGCATTTGGCAATAATTAGCAGCAACTATAAACAACATGGGAATAAATCTTGGAAGATTTATTGTTATGCTTTTTATCAGCGTATTGTTACACTGAAGAATCTCACTGAAAATGCGTATCTCATATCTAGTACATAAAGTCCATTCGATCGTAATGTTACATGAATTCTCATTGATATGTGCGTATAATTGAGCATCTGTTTGCTGTTTGCTTCAGCAAATTAATTAAAACTGACTTTATAATTAGAAATCATCGAGAACTAAATATATATATACATAATAGTATGAAAGTGATAGCTAACGTTTCGCTAAGAAAATATTCATGTATCAATTTTCCATAATTACTCCCACAATACTAAATTATTTTATCACTATGAAGAACTTTATATTGATTTAATACAAGCGTTCACCAAAATCTTTTAAGTTCAGTGCATTACGTACTTACAATTCTTTTGTTACTGGTCAAGTATAAAAATAGAAACGATTTCATCAAATAAGAGAAAGTGAGTTATCATCAGAGCGGTAACCTCCTGCTTTTTTAGAACTATTTTTTTAATGATTGGCTCCTTATAACAAGGGCTAATAGTTATTAATTAAATTCCTTCAAGCGCAACAAACGACATTCTGCACCGTTAGTTAATGACGTTGTATTTTTATTTATTGCCAAGTTCAAATCTTTACACAACCGGCTGATATTATTCAAGCAGGTTATAATTATGGATAACCAAATTATATTATGTAAAGTGTCAGAAATATGACATGAATAGCTCTCTTTGCCATAAAATGTCCCTAACTTTGATCTATATTTGAAAACATTTTATTACAAAAATGGTTAGCATCAATTTGACATTAGATATGATGAAGGTATGACGACGGCTTGTTAGCTTACAAGACCTTTAAAAGTAAAGCGAAACACGTTATCAAGCGTCACTTCTTATTATCGCAGTAAGTGGTGGTTAAGTTTACTGACCTGACGATCAATACACGAATTGCGAAGAAACACAGTTTGAACTCGACGTTGACAAAGTAAATGATATTATAAACAAACATAAAGCTCTTAACGAGGTGATTAAATTATCCGCTAGTTTAAAAAACCGATGGCAATTACCAACATCGAAAATAACCCCTACGTGCATACATATGTCTGTACACATGCGAATTTAATTTTGGAAACTCAAATTATTTCCCGTGGAAACGTTGATTCATGTCGTACAAATGTATTTTACGCACGCAATGAACTAACGGTGATTCACACATTTTAGGAAATTCAATGAAACGCTTAAAGCCCACGTCTAGACTCGAACGAAATCGGACCTCAAGTCCATTAAAACATACCTATTGTTTTATAAAAGCGTATAAATAATAGACTTGTGTAGATAATATCCTCCAAAAAAGCACACAACTTAAACATAACATATACCTACGTTAAGTAAAAAATTAAGTATTGAGGAATCCAGCAATTAAATTAAAAATGTTATGTGAAGTTCTTTATTTCTTCACCAATATCTTGATATTCAATAATAGCTTCTTCAGGGTCAACTAAGGTACAGAACACAAGAATATATAAATTAATTAACTTAAAAATTTAAATTAAATGTGCGACTACTTACAATTTGAACTGTATGTGGAAGATTGTAAATATGATCGACCAATAAATAATATTCTTGTCAGAAACAACGTATAAACAGTCATATCGGGTTTAATTCAAAAAACAACGGTAAAAATTACATTTAAAAACAAATTACAAAAATATTAAAATAAGTTTTAAAAATTTAGAGTAAATTGTCAAAAGGACGTTAAAATTTAAACATGAAACAAACAACACTGAAGCTATGTGAACCAATATCAAAAGAAAGGTTTTTTGTTATGATAATACAAAAATAGGAACGACGTTATTTATACAAGGTTAACTAGATGCTGCGCATCTAGGAGTAGAGGAAGGTGGTACTTGAGGAGGTGGTTTTTTGAAGTCGGCCATTCACTTGAAAATCATCTTTTATAATGTGCAGACGTTTTTAAGTAGTTTACTTTTGTTCTTACTTTTGGAACACCCTGTATAGTTGAAAATATTTTTAGGTTATGCAGCATTGAATTCTGCACAACTTTTGTAGAAAAGTTTTTGTTGTACGTATTATATACACGTGATTCTTGAAGACACCAAATATGAGATTATCTTTACTTAGGGCTAATTATATAAATATTCCCTTTCCCATTCCCTTTCCCATTCCCATTCCCTTTCCCATTCCTTTTCCCATTCCCTTTCCCTTTCCTTTCCTTCCATTCCCTTTTCCAATTCCCTTTCCCATTCCCTTTCCCCTTCCTTTCCCATTCCCTTTCCATTTCCCTTTCCCATTCCCTTCCCATTCCCATTCCCTTTCCCATTCCCATTCCCGTTCCCGTTTCCCATTCCCGTTCCCATTCCCATTCCTTTCCATTCCCTTTCCCATTCCCTTTCCCATTCCCATTCCCGTTCCCATTCCCGTTCCCATTCCCTTTCCCATTCCCTTTCCCATTCCCTTTCCCATTCCCGTTCCCTTTCCCGTTCCCATTCCCATTAACTTTCCCATTCCCTTTCCCATTCCCTTTCCCATTCCTTCCCATTCCTTTCCCATTCCTTTCCATTCCCTTTCCCATTCCCGTTCCCATTCCCGTTCCATTCCCATTAACTTTCCATTCCCTTTCCCATTTCCCTTTCCATTCCCTTTCCCATTCCCTTTCCCATTTCCCATTCCCTTTCCCATTCCCATTCCCATTCCCCATTCCCGTTCCCATTCCCGTTCCCATTCCTTTCCCATTCCCTTTCCCATTCCTTTTCCCATTCCTTTCCCATTCCTTTCCCATTCCCTTCCCATCCCTTTCCCATTCCCTTTCCCATTCCCTTTCCCATTTCCCTTTCCCATTCCCTTTCCATTCCTTTCCCATTCCCTTTCCCATTCCTTTCCCATTCCCTTTCCCTATCCCTTTCCCATTCCTTTCCCATTCCCTTTCCCATTCCCTTTCCCATTCCCTTTCCCATTCCCTTTCCCATTCCCTTTCCCATTCCCTTTCCCATTCCTTTTCCATTCCCTTTCCCATTCCCTTTCCCATTCCCTTTCCCATTCCTTTCCCATTCCCTTTCCATTTATAACATCCATAAGTTACAGCTTTAAAAAAATAGTTGGCGATTTTCCCTATATTTCAATTTTCTTCCCACTTTATTCGCCATTTTATTTTTCCAAAAAATATTATCAGCATCAAATGCAACGATCCAAACACCCACAAATGTCTGTTGCAAAATGTCATTTTTTTAATAATATTCCTCCATTTTAGTCGCGCTATCATGTATTTTGATTCTATATTCGCAAATAGTGGCCCAAAAATTGCATAAGTCTCAAGCCTTCAAAAAAAAAAATTGCGTTTTCTTTTATATTTCAAAAGTCTCTGCCCATATTGCGTCCGCCATTTTATTTTGCCAAAACTATATCAGAATCAATTTAGCGACCTTAAAAACGCTTGCATACGAACGTCTGTTGCAAAATGTCCCTATATTTCAAAATTTTCTCTTCAATATTGAATCCTCCATTTTATTTTTCTAAAAACTCTTGTAAGAATCGAATTCAGCACTACAAAAGGCTTTGAACACAAATATCTGTTGCAAAATGCCATTTTTTTTAATACTCTTCTTCCGTTTTAATCGCGCCATCTTGTTTTTGATTCTTATATTCGCAAATAGTGACCCAAAAAATCGTGTAAAAATCCCCGATATTATGTCTGATATTTTATTTTTCTACGTAAAATTTAAAAATGGAATAATATATAGAAAGTCTTTTTCCTAAAATCAAAAATAGAACTGTAATCAAAGACCAAGTCTTCGGTTGGACAGTCTATATAGTCAAAAATATTTTTAAGTTATGCCCTATTGAATTCCAATAATTCCAAGTTTTAAAAATTGAATTTCCCGCTGTTATTGTGACAATATTTTATAACGTTTTCGACTTACCGCATTCTTATGCACTAATTATGTTTTTATTTTAATATACACTATTGATAAAAGCGATAGATACATACATTTTCCACGCGTAGTGTAATAAATCGAAGACGCTGTAGATTTCATGCATTAAAAATAAGATATAATATGTGCTATGAGAAAGTTAATAGGCATTTGACGAAATAAATAAAAGCAAATATTCCGTGTGTAGCTTCGGTTTAACATAAAACAATTCATTTATGAATGCTCTACCTCTTCGCTGCGCGCGCAGTTAAACCACTTTCATTCGTATCGCACCGACTCTTCGCTTATCTTATATTTTTACGCGTTTGTGCAACGGAAAATTCCACTTACGTTTAATCACGTCAGATCACGTTTAATATTTGTTTGGCCCTAAAATTATTTTATACATCAACATTAAAAAAATTCTTACAAAACTAAACCTATATTTGTAATCAAAGTAATGGCTCTAGTAAATTTATTTCTTCAAATAATTATACACGAATACATTTTGAGTATTTGTAAATTATGTCATTTAAACACGCGGGAATAATCGATGGCCAAAATAAACAACAAAAGAAAAGTATACATATATGCCGACAATACTTTCGAAAGCTAATCCCCTTGATATTATATGCGACAAACACGCCGCCAATCCTTTCGGCTAGAGATTTATATATTCGCAGAATTTTGAATTTTACTTCGCAGTTTCCGCGAAATAATGTATTAAAATTCTTAGAATCTGCACACGTGCAATCGCTGATAGATTATAAAGGAGATGTATCTCTCCTTACGTTTCCTAATGGCTTATTTTCTCTGTAATATTTTTTTTAAGTTGATCGTACAATGGAATCAGATACAAAGCAAAATTACTTTTTTTAAAGGTTAAAATGTCTTCGAAGTGTATGATTTTTTAGCAAAATAGCAAACATATATATTTCAAATAAAATATTTTATATCCCAAGTAATAATGTAGTATTAAAATTCTTAGAATCTGCACACGCGCAATCGCTGGTAGATTAAAGGAGATATGCGTCTTTCCTTGCGTTTCCTAATGGCTTATTTTCCGTATGTCATCTTTTCTGTGAGTCGATCGTTACTTATGTTGTACGTATTATATACACACAATTCTGTGATTTTTGAAGACACCGAATATGAGATTATCTTTACTTAGGGGTAATTATACAAATATTCTGCGTTTAAATAAAATGATCCACTCTCATAATAATAACTACAATTCCAATTTGACGATTTTTATATTTATTAGTTTTTATTTATCCTTCGCCAGATCATATTTATACCCAACGAAATTGCATAATATTGACAACTCATTATATTCACTAACATTAATTTACGTTGCTCAACAAAAAGTTATATTAGACGTTTCTTAGATGTCAGATTGGTCAGTGGCCAAATATGTACATTACCTCAAATAATTATAACCCAGGGTCTTAAAAACGAATTCAGACTCGTAATTCTAACAAATCAATGCAATTCCATCGTAATCCGCAACGGAGCGATTTATATTCCCACAATGAAAACTTTTGTAGATTCTGCCAAAGGATTTTAAATGATAATTGGATTTTTCATTCCCTCGTTCACGTGGCAATTTTATTTGTTTAAAAAAATAATTTTATATCATTAATATTTTTTAAACTTGAGAATATTTTTCGGATTGTGTCTGCAACACTTGAGAGGTTTAGCGGGAGCGTTCGTGGAACGACGCTTTGTCGGAAAGGATTAGCGGCGGCATCGTTTTCCGACGCCTTTGTCGGCAACCGCCAAAAAGAGGATTTGCCACTCTGACTTTTTATTTCTAGTTCTAAAAATAGATGTTTTTGTATTCATATTAGCCAATCATTTTTAAGCATTCAGTCATTTAGAGAATGTAGGTTGTGTTTTAAATATAACATAAAAAATTGGTTTTCCTTTCCTTTTTTTTTTTTTGGAGTAAGTCTGCAAGTTGGTGTAGCGATATTTTTCACATTATTTCAATCAAGTGTTTCGTATTTTTGTTTCTGTATTTTTGTTATCGTCATTATAAGTATTTTTGTAAACAATAATTTATTTTTGTAGGTTGGATTTAATTTAAATTGATTTTATTTCAGTTATAATAGGGTGTATATAACTTGTTACGTTAATAAATAAATATCCACTTGATATATCTTTTTACCTTTACAAATAATATCAATACCCGCAAAGTAAGAATATTGAAAAACAAACGGTTTACTGATTTAATTTCTTTCAATTGAAGGGACAAAACTTTCTATGAAAAAATCCTAGAAGAACAAAATAATTAAACCAAATACTTTTTGTAATAATAGTTTTACCAAAACAATTTCACATATACTTAATAAATGTTTTTCTGTTCGTATTTTCAATATTATTATTAAGGAAGTTTGAAGTCAAAAATCTGATCTATATATTTTACACAAAATTCTAAAAACTGTATTCGATTTGTGCCGTCATAAAAAGCAATGAAAATAAAACATTAAGAAAGAATAACTATTTAAAGGTAGGTAACAATTTTGAAAGTGTATGTTTTTTAACAGTTTGCTAATATAAATTGCCAGTGGGCATTTATGTTTGATAAATTATTTTATAGACTACATTAAATTTTTTTTTTATAAACTAAACCTTAAATACTTTTTGCAATCAAAGTAATGGCTTCAGTAAATTTATTTCTTCAAATAATTATATACGGAAATACACTTGAAGTTTTTTATAAACTACAAAAGGAAAGTATATTTGTATCATGACAGTCGTAGCGACAAACTAATCCCCTTGTTGTTATGCGCCAACGTACCGCGCAAGCCTTTCGGTCAGAGATTAAACATTCGCAGAATTTTACTTGGTTTCCGCCAAAATAAATGTAGTATTAAAATTCTTAGAATCTGCAACACGCCAATCGCTGGTAGATTAAAGGAGATATGTGTCTTTCCTTGCGTTTCCCAATGGCTTATTTTCCTATGTCGATAGGGATGTAGTGATGAGTAGACACCGCATATGAGATTATCTTTACTTAGGGCTAATTATATAAATATTCTGCGTTTAAATAAAATGATCCACTCTCATAATAATAACTACAATTCCAATTTGACGATTTTTATATTTATTATTATTATACGACGCTCGCAAATAATGAAATTTTTTGGATATCATTAATACTGTCGCTGTTATGTATTAAAGATTCGAAAGTATCGCAAAACTCTAACCAATTCATCAATTTCCATTAAAATTAGGCAAAATAATTTGTGGCAATTTTATGTTATTTAATACACTAACTTCTGATACATGAATAGATTCAGCATTGTTAGCACCTGCGTCAACGGTTTCTTCATTACGAATTTACTTTAATTTTAGCGTTGGTCAGTAATTTATAAAAATTATTCTCATTGTTCGCGCTCTTGTAACTTGTAATTCGCTATCGCTGTGCAATACTTCGAATTCGCGCTGTATTTCGTCAAATTGTTGTAATAAATTTTCAAATCGAGAAAGACGTATTTTCAGTTCTGTTACTACGGGAATTTTTCTGTTTGCGTAATTTTATTAGAAAAACCGTCAAAATACTTTCAAACAATGTTATTTTGCGCTTTCATAGCACCACGCTTTTTTATAATGTTTCTATTCGACATTGCTACGTTTTAAACGTGTATATATCAATTCTGAATGTTGTTTTTTGCACTGTAATAATCGAAATAGCGAAAGGAAAAAAGGACTTACATGTAACGTTAATGGAAGTCACCACGTGTTTTTGTGGAAGAGGCGATGTGCGGTTATTCGTTCTTACCCGTGTGGCGTGTGATGTTTGTTTCGATGTTCTTAATGCTTTCGATCTTCGTACTGATGGTTGTTCTGAATGTACCAACGTGCGAATCCGACTCGTTTGGACCAAAATGTTGTGTGTTTTATTGAAAAGAACATTGATTGAAACTGATGTTTTAATAGCACTCAAAATAAAACGATGTGTTCGTAATGACGTGTATTAGTGGACTGTGTCTGACGACTGAGAAACATAATACAACGTGCCGTTTGGGCTGCGCATAATACAAACAGTAAAAAAATAACGTAACATTCTAACAGTTTATATTTTTAAAATGTTTCCGAATATAATAAATATTAAAATACAAATTATTCACAACTACCAATTAATGTAATTCAAATGCAGCTTGGCTTTGAAAAGCCCGTTTTAAGTTGAAATTTTATTTTATCTATCTTGTCGCCATCTAGTAGCGCCTAGTGTTTATTTCTACAATCGTAAACGAGTGTTTTCGTGGTTTTTTCTAGAAAATTGAATCGTGAAAACACCTTAACGCTTTTAAATATGTTCCGTAACCCCGTCCGGATTTTTCTAAACTTACCTTTCGCATTAACAAAACGACCCTACGGTCGAAATCGATTTTAATATAATAATAATAATGATATATGTGGCGCCATCTATGCTCCTATGTGACGATTATTTGTACCGTCGTTATGATCTTGTAGTGAAAAACACACCACTATAAATCGACTCATTTTGAGAAAAATATCGCGTTTCGACCTTATTTTAGGGTTCGAACCGTAAGAGGAAACATGTAAGAACTGTTGTCGACATCGAGCCCACTTTCAAGTGCAACCATAGCGTAGCAGGCGATCGTACGAAATAGCCCAACTTTGACGTTCCAAATCCATCGAAATCCGCTTCGATGACATTTCTCGGTCTGCAGCGGCGTTCGCTTCTCACCGCCTACTACGATCTAATTTTTGTGCGAATTTTCTCCTCTTTTCCTACTTTTAATTATTAATAACGATACGCCTATTATCGTGCCATTCCCGCTACCCCTTTCACCCATCTATATATTTCCCTTTTAATCCGTTTCTCCGTGCGCGGTTAGTCCGCCCGACTTTTTCACACCCGATTTACACGCTCTAGATAGGGCGACGCCTATGGTGTGCGACAGAGAGTAGAAAAGGACACACCTGTCGCCTTTTATTTACAAGGTTAATAAAAATGCATAAACTGAATTAAGAATATCAACGTTCGACTTAAAATTCATTACACTCCGAACCTAGGTTAATAAATACATAAAATTTTCGGGTCGGTTCCGTATCATATCGCAAACATTTTAGCGATCAACAATACTTATGTAAGTCTTTTGAAATATATTTTTAACACAAATCTTAAAAAAAAGACTTTCTAGGTTAGTTACTAGAAGACTTAAGAAATCTAACGATGATCGCTAAAATGTTTATGATGATGTGATACGGAATAGACCCGATTTTGAAAGATCTTAAATGTGGTACAACTGTGCAATATCTTCGATTATTCATGCAACCAAAACTACTGCACACATAGCGATACGTAATTCAGAATTGTTCGCAAATATTTTTTATTTCATATTTTAGTGTACTGTAGTTTCAATTCCATAAACAATCGAAGATTTGTGGAGCTTAGATTCGCATTTATTTTTTTAAAGATGGTACACCTGTCTTCTACATAAAAAAATATCATCGTAAACATCCTACGAGAAGGATGCCGAGTTTAGCTTTGTTTAAGGGGAATCCTGCTCGAAAACTAGGGTATTTTTGGGATTTTTTTTTTATGAAAAAATAACGAATCGTTCTAAACCTTTTGCGGTTTATTAAGGTACTTTCAAAGTATACAATTTGTTGGTTTTAGTCTGAAAAATCAATAATATTTTCAGATGTCCGACATGTTCAAATTCGATAGGTTAATGTGTCCGATTTCGAACTCCTCACGCAGGCGTAGGAAATAAAATATCAAAAAGTTTTTCAAAGTTTCTATTCGCAGTAAGTCGGTGAACTAAAAAATATTTCTACGAATATTAATATTCCACAAAATGGCGGCCATTTGAAAAAAAAACCGAATTCTACCCAAAAATTTTCTTGAATTTGTTACAAAAAAACAAATGGTGAAACATTTTTTTTTCAACGAGTTAATGTATTTCCGCTAATAACTGTAATAATTAAGAGGAATTTTTCCCAAGAAAAAAATTCCTCACGCAGGTTTCGAACCTACACATTCTCGTTTACCGGACGAGCGCACTACCATTTGAGCTTACGAAGGATGTGTAAGCTCGATATCAGATCTTGAAAAGCCAACAGGACGGCGAATATGCAAAGATTGCAAGCTTTTTACACTGTGAAATAATTAACGAATTAGTGTATTTCCGCTAATAACTGTGATAATTAGGAGGAATTTTCCCAAGAATAATTTTCTTCACGCAAAATTCGAACCTCACACACTCCCGTTTACCGGACGAGCGCTCTACCATTTGAGCTAACGAGGGATATGTAGGATCGTGTGTGCTCGAGTGTGTAGGTTGAAACCGATCGGTATCAAAAGTCGGTATTTAAAATTTGATCATATTCGCCCCTGGAAAGCCAAAATTGATAATAAAAAATAGATACAATGTAAATTCGAATAAATAAAAATTATGGGCTGATGGTATTTAGACAAAAGTGATATTCATATTTTTAAGAATATCTATCGGAAAATTTTGTTTTCTGTTGATTTGACTTTTCAAAAAAGTATATTTAATTAGACCATCGTCATCGATTCATATTACAACCAATCAATATAGAAGCAATAGTCAGTCTGCCGTTACACTACATGATTACCTTATCAGCCGCTCTGCTAAAATCCACGCACCACATTAACCTAAGACCTTCAAGTCAGGGATCTCTGCAAATAGACACGTCACATTCAATTAAATTAGTAGTGCGGTTAAACTCTATGGAAAGCATATCGATAATTTATTAGTAAAGGAAGAAATTACGGCTTCTTTTATGATAAAGGATTCATTGAATTACTAAAATAAACAATTTTACAATTGCTTCGAAATAAATAGTTTACTATTGCGTATGCTGGGTAGGCGTAGGTTACCGGCATCAAATAAACTATTTTTATAAAAAATAGAAACTTACAATTTTTTTGTGCCGTTGAAAAAGTAATAATTTCGCTTTTTGTCACAAACTTTGATCACAACCTGAGTTATTTTATTATTTTGCATTATTTTTTAATGAAGTAAACGTTTGGGTATAATCATCGAGGTGTTCTCTTACAATTTCCCTATTACTTTTTTTTTGTTTTCTATATACGATCCGATTCTATGATCTAAAAGATTTTTTTTTCAATTTGTGGCTGGGGAAAGGCCAAAGCAAATGATTATCCTTTAGAGTTAGTAATGGAAAAATACTTTCAATCAGCAAGTGGTTTACGCTGTTTATTAAATGTTTATGTGGCTTAATTTCTTCTTTGCTTTAGGATTATTGGTCTAATTAAGAAACAAACACGTTCCCCTAAACTATACTTTATTGCCTACTCCTGCGACGATTGGGTGCAACCCTTTCAAACATCAGTTTTCAAAAGTGTTTTCTGCATTGTTCCTTTTTGAAATTTCAGTTAGTGCATATAATAATTTGAGATGTTATTACACCTCACAACAATGGTCCCAATATCTCACTAGTGCAAGACGTGTGTCTATAGTGCACTTTTGTGCACTGTGATAGACGGCAGTTACTTGTTCCTGCCGGGTGGGTTAGAAATAAAGAATGTTTGTTGGTCCCAATTTTTAAAGCACAGGCATTGACGTGCCTTTAGTCAATCTTTTGGACCCGACAGTCCGCTCGGCGGACAGATCGATGCAATCCCGAACTCGGCGGACTATGACCTTGGGTGGAGGTTTATCCTGAGGCTCTACTACCTGGGCGAGAGGGGGTTGGACGATTCGCCCGCCCTCAGCCATGACCTAGCGGCCAGCTCCAGGAGCTGGTCCTTAAGAGATGGAATATTCAAATCGTCGCGCAGTTGTTGATTCCTCACCATCCATGGGGCCCCCGCAATCAGACGAAGCATGCGGTTCTGCAGGACCTCCATGGTGGTGAGATGCGACTTGGCCATGGTACAAAGGGCGAGCGCCCCATATGTCAGGATCGGTCTCAGACATGCGGTATAGAGGAGAAGCTTGGACCTTAAGTCAAGCTTACTCCGCCTTGCTAACAACGGCATTAACTTGATCTTCGCAGCCTGAAACTGACCCTTAACCTCTTTGACGTGATGTTGGTAGGTCAGCCCATGATCGAGGACTATTACACCTCAAATTATAAAGAGTAAATATATATAAGACCTATAATCCCAACATGAAAAGAGAAATTAAACCAAATAGAAAAAGAAGATCAAAGGAAAAAGAAAGAAAAATAAATAAATCTCATTCTGTAGGGTTGTGTAAAGTTAAAGATAGTGGTTCCATGTACACTGAAACTGGATGGGTGATTTTTTCTTTGACTACACTATCATCAAGAAGCGGGGATATAAAGCGTACATAACTCGATAACCTACAAACTCATAGGCTCATTAGGGTTCATGAACAATACTGGTGTACATTTACACTAATGGTGCGCCAGGTATATTACATTATACTTAATCCGTCCATTATAATGTAATTGATTCGTTCTTGGAGTTTGGAAAATATGGCTAGTGGGAACATGTTTGACCAATATCGTTAGTACAACATTAATTAACAGCTTTGAATTCCTTGATATGTAAATGAATATGTCAATGTAATATGAAAATTAATTGAGATTTTATTATTTAGGAAAAATGTGATTTTTAAAAACAAATCACCACATTAATAATACTCTAATATTAGTAACAACAATTACTGAAATTTTAATTGCAATTCTCTTAATGGAAAAATATATTGTTATGGAACATACATATCATGAATTTCCAACTATTGTAGATGTAACTATTATTTTATGTACACAATTGTTTGTAAATCCAGTATATGTTGACTGTTAATTAATTTGTACCGTAGCCGTGGTAATTAGGTATATAAATTTATCATCTGGTAACTGTATGATTTCAATGTAGTTTCCTTAGTATCGATACTACTTCAAAGGGATGGAGATTCAGTGTAGCTCGTATTAAATAAATCTTCCTTGAAAATATGTATTTTTTTTTGTTAAGTCAAATCAATTAAATTATATTTCTATAATATATTCGAAATTAAAGGGGATCTTTATGATTTGAGGTATTTAGCATCGGGCTAAAACTATATAGAAGAAACGTCAAGATTATCCATAATTAGAAGAAGTTTGCTGTATTAACATACCTTGGTAGCTTTTCTTTTGTGTAACAGAGATTTTTCCCTGGACTTTCTGATACTTTTGATGTGAAACTTTTCTGCTACATCATTGGTTTGTCACTGCGAGGAAACTCCATTCTGAAATACTTTGGGGTGTATGTAAGCTGATGTTGATGCGAGCTATTTTGTCTGATTCATGTTTAAATTTCTGTATAAATAAGTATTTAGCATTTCGAAAACTTTGAGGTTATTCTTTAAATTTGTAAATGACAGTTTAAATTGAAATTTTAATATATAAAAATATGTATAGAATGGTAGGCGTTGGTGAATTCATCCTATGATAGCGCAAGACTTAAAAGTTTTTTTTTGTTAAATATTTAAATTGGAATTTAAGAATCCAAAATGTACTGGATAGTAGTTGATATTTCATTTAAATATAACAAATAACTTACTCATCTCGAGTAAGAGTCCTTATACCTACCCTTTAAATGCTTTTGGTATAATATTGAATAATAAATTGTGCATGTAATTGATATTTACACTGTTTTTATTAATATAAAAGCACTCAATGCATTAAAATTATTTAATGCATTAAACTTAGACTATAAACTTAATATAGTCTAATAACATACAAGTTATTGACTTAGAAAGCGTAACACGTACAACCTCCACGACAACCTACCTACTACTGATAAAAAAAATTAAATAAAAACTACTCATTGGTTGAAAAGAGAGGAGATTACTAATACACATGATTGCAGTGGTGAATTCGAGACATATCTTGCATATTCATCAATAAAAGTTTATACTTGTAATTGAGTAAAATATTAGCCAAGCAATCCATTATAAAAAAAATCACAATAATATATTTATGAATTTACAAATTTTTAACGCTCATTAATTGAATTATTATGTTTTTTAACTAAATTAATTCTAAAATCCTTTAGGTAAGTTTCTTTTATATATAGCAATTTCAGGCGTATGTATTGATTATAATTTAAATTTCAAATTGATTTTAATAAATAGATGTACTCAGGTACCCATTGAAAGCGCACAATATACGCTGAAGTTTTAAATTGAATCTCTTTAAATTAGTAAAAATGAAACGGTTACTTGAATTCAGGAATTAACATATTTTTGTGGCATATACATATATCTTCTAGGAACATTTCGACTGATTCGACTGATCTTTTTCAAGAAGCAATCAATTAAATCAGAAACAGATAAAAAATATATATAAAGGAACAACACAATTATATAAGCAAACAAAAATAAACATTTTACTATTAGGGATTAATGTTAAAGTTGAAACAGTACATTAAGTTAGAAGTGGTGCTTACATAAAAATTTACGTTAAAGTACTGAATATTAATGAA
Organism: Protaetia brevitarsis; assembly: GCA_004143645.1. Classification (NCBI taxonomy): domain Eukaryota; kingdom Metazoa; phylum Arthropoda; class Insecta; order Coleoptera; family Scarabaeidae; genus Protaetia; species Protaetia brevitarsis. Next base: position 10,136 of record RXPK01004958.1, on the reverse strand, counting down.
TTGAATGAATTAGCGGTTTACTTCTTATTGACTATTTAACAAAAGAACGTTTTGCAAGTTATATTTAATCACTTTAATGTTCTGCTATATCAAAATATGTGCGCCAATGGCGGAATAAACTGTGGTGCTGTTCACCTGTATTATTCGTTATATGTCACTTTCAAGATACATTTCGAAAATAACGTACCCAAATATTTCCAAAAAGAAATTTGTTTTTTTTTTACTTCAAATTTTGACGTTTTAGAGCATTATTACATATTAATGATTTTGTATTATGGTCCATTAAATAAATACATTTGAATCTTAAGCGATAACTTCCAGTACATCAATTTTGATTGTGATGAAATAAGACTCACATAAATTTTACTACCTGCAATTACCTTTACAAGGGTTGTTATTATATTAAAAATAATATAAATACCATGGCGAATGGTTAATAACATGTTACGAAGTTATTATTCATACACTCTGTCCAAGTCTTTTACCTGTACCGCCTGGAGGCCTTCAAATCCAGTGAGTATGTCCATCGTTTATCATTTTTATCTCTGTTTTCGTAATATTCTTCAAGGGACAGTTTATAAAAAAGGGGCAATAGTGATAACACAGCATTGACAATTTCTATCAATATTAAATCGACCTTCGAGCAGACACTCAACTTTGTTACTAGAAGTATAATTACAGACGTTAGTCTTGCAGTCGCTACTGTATGATAGTGATGGCTTCTCATAATATTTTCTTCTTATTTATTGTTATTTCTCTAGTTTTTAAAATTCCATATAGCTTAAAAACCAATCAAATCATTCAATCAAAAGTACTGTGTTCAGCTAACGCGAATGTATGGCTAAGGAACCTTTTGAAATACTGGCGTATACCAATAACCGTAATTACATTGCGTTCAATTTACGTACTTGCCTTACCGCGGCTAAAATTGACTTTTAATAATTGATAATAATCCGTAAAGCTTAAAAACACGTATCTGAGGAAAGGTTACCAACCAGTTTAAATAGAGGTGAATACATTATCCTTAATGTTGTTTCTGCATAATCGTTCAGTTCATTGCACTATTCACATAGATTACAAATGTAAATATCCTATTATTATAGGATTGGGTGAGTTTATTTAGACATTTAAACTCTTGTTAAGGAAGAAATTTGCCAATTTAGTCGATTTCCATCTACAAATATGTTCAATTTGAAACACCTAATTGTAAATGTCGACGATAGCCACTATAATTGCACGAATGGGCATGCATTTAATCATTCAATTGAGTAGTTAAGTAGGTATATATTTCAATGCTTGCAAAACACTTTGAAAATTACTTAAAATATTCTTATTAAATATTTTTCAGTACTGTAGTAGGTTAATGACTGTCATTAAACAGCGAAATCTACTAGTTTTTTGACAACCCTTCCATTATTTGTCCATTAGGTAGAACCATTAAAAATGGCATAGTTCCTTATCAACATTAAATCAAACGATTTAGTTATTTTTTGATAGATAGTAAAATTGAGTTTTGCTATACACGGGTAAACAAAAATGGTTCAATTATCTGTTTCTGAGATATATAAACTTTTTTCATTAGAAATGCAGGCAATGCATATCAAAGGTTCAATTAACTTTCAAAAAGCACTTTCTTGATTTGAGACGTAAAATATTTACTACAACTTTTAACACTAATTGTTTTTGTAATTGGCATAACCACAAAATGTGTTAACCGACATGTTTAAGTAGTACACTCGAAAAAACAATAGAATTAACCAAAGAATAGGTACATACACAACAAACAGTCTTAAAAATTAGGGATATTAGGGATAAAAAAATAATGAAGCAAATGTCAACCTATTTAAACTATTTTGATCATTATTAATGATCGATTTCGGATAAAACTCGATTTTGAGTAAATCAAAATCAATTTCTGTACACCTTGATGTCAGGTATTTAGATTTGTGTGCGTAGAGCGTACAAGTATCTACAAATTCTAAGAATTTTTAATAATCAGTGATTTTAGTGAATTTTATTGGTTTTGATTTTTGGGGCTGGTTTTGTCTTTCCTGTAAAATTAACCAATTGCACCTTTTTTGTTAGCTATCTAACTTTTTTGTTGCTATCCGTCTCATGTGATTCTCTTGTGCTAAATTTTTACCACTGTTATAGTTTTACCTTCTTGACTGTTATTATTTAACTTTAAAACGCATTGTTTTAATTGTAATAATACTCCTGAGAATGGAAATATATTTTTTTTGGTTTCAAATGTCGTATTCTTCTTCTCAGCAACCTTTTCTGTAGTTTCATATAACAACAATTACCACCACTTAATTTTTTATGAAATTGTTTACAATGTAATCTTGAAAATATTTCGTTTGTTTTTGTAGGACTAGTTTCGATTGTTAATGAAAGTAATTAGGTATATATATTAGATTCTTTGTATTAATATTAGCCTTATGAAAATTACACAATAATCGGAACTAGTCGTACAGTTAAAAAAAAATTCAAGAACACATAGTAAAGAATACAATAGGGATAATCACGTACTTTTCCTTTAGTATTCGAATTAGAAGGATTAATATATTTAATGCGCAAAGATACTATTTTGCTTGTGTTACGTATTTATATTTACCTAGAAGAAATAATATTGACATTCACAAGTGATTTGCTTGTTTTATTATGAACATTTATTTATATTTTAAACACTTGGAATTTAGTGTTAGTTTCTTTTAAAACATTTTTTGTTAATTTTTCGTTTTATTTATTTATAAATTTTATTATTTTACTTATATTAAACATTTATTACCTACAATTGCCTTTACTTGATTAATTTTAGTTTCTAATATCTTAGGAAGCAAATATTCCAAGATGAAAACTTTCTTCTGTATTATTTGTTTAATATAAGTGAAAGCAAACAAACAAAATAATCCTACTGATAAAATTTCTGAGTAACGCCTACATTCTTTTAATTGCCTATTAACGGTTTTTACGAAGATTTGATCTCCATTATCATAATGCTTGTAAAACGCAGGGGTGCAGACAAAATAGCCATGTTGTTTGTATGCATATAAAGATGGTCAAACTGCAATTTCAATAATGAAATTAGATTCAGCAAACATCAACATGTATATTTGTTATATTGTGTTATATCTTTAACCGCTTTCGTCACCAGATTAAATTAAGCGTTCTTGCCTAGAAATTAAATTCCACAATTTGACAAAAATATTCGTAAATAATTAATTTTTAAAACTTATAAATTCTCATATGTACTTAGAAGTAAGCCCTAGGGACGACTACCTGAAAACGGTTCTCTAGAACCAATAGCGTGAAAAACTCGATTATATATAATCTTGATTTCGGTAAGGCAAAGCACAATTTCAGGTAATACCCGATTTGAGATAAAGCTCGATTTCGGGCAATACTTCATTTCGAATAAAGCTCGAAAGCCGAATAACCCGGAATTGAGTAGTGCACTGAACGAGTATCCGACTCCTGAAAAGAAGGGTTTTCGACAGCCCTAATTTAAACTGACTCATCCTTATAAATTCAAATGTATGCAATTTTGACCTCTGATGTACAGTTGGTTGCCTACAAGAAAATCATAAGGTAATAAAGTCTTCAAAAATGCCAAATAAAGTTAAATTGTACTTTACGGTAAAATTATACCTGTATATTTTATATCGTAAAATTATTGTGACTCCAGTGTTAATTTGAATTTTCACTCGTAAGGTTTTATTGTTATTTTCCTGTACAATATATGGGTATAAATATTTTTAAAATTAATTGTCATTTATACAAAGCAAAAGTTAAAATTAGTATAAAGGCATTATTTGGTTACTTCAGCAGTAAATGTATTTATACAATATAAGATATGTTTAAGAGGTTAGGCCACAGTAACGGGTATAAAATCATGTGCGAATTTAACAATTTATTTTCGTATGAAAAAGTTATTTACTCATAAAACTAATTACATATCTATTTAGTATGAATATCATGCTGTTAGAATTTTTGTTTTTTGTTTTTTCGATGTACAAAATAGCCGACTACTATTTTTATCCTTTTTTTTTAGACGCTCCGCGGCGTGACATTTAGCATCCACAATTTTTGATTTAGAACAAAAAACAAAAATTTTCATCAATCTACATTAGAATACCTAGAGAAGTACGTAAAGAATTTAAAAAATATTGTTTTATTCAAAAATTGTAGGCATCTGAACTTAAGAAATGAATTTTTAGTGAAAAAAATTCGTATAAAACTGTTCATAAAATGAAAAGTATTCGATTAATCAAATAATTTCGTACGTACTTCTCTGCGAAATGTAATTAGGAACATAACTTTTAAATTTGAAGTAAATTGAGTGAAAATTGTTGAAGTTATTTGTCACGCCAATTGGAAAAAAGCTGTTTCGAGAAAAACGCGTTTAAAGTTTTTATATAACTTTTTTTAGCGTTATTCTGCGACGCCAGCTCCGTAAAGTTGCCCCCCTAGGGCAAGATTTTCCTCCTCCAAAAAAATGTTTTTTTTTTTTGAAAACTACTGTGGGCTTTACCCCTTAAAACATGTAATTCCGACGCAATTTGTAATTTTGCAACTTTTAAGTTTAAAAAGTATGTTTTTACGATGCATAGAAAAGTATGTTTTTACAAGCATATAGTAAGTTTGCTAAATTCATAACATCTAACGATTTTTAGATAATTTAATTAAGATGTATTTGATTTAACATGGTGCGATTAGTTAAATATTTTTTCAAGGTAGAGGGTACCATTTGTGTATTCGCAAGAGATTTAAAAAAAAATTAAGGTATTAAATTAATTGAATAATTGAACTTAATTCTAGATGCAAAAATTGTTCGTTGTTAACAGCCTGGTAAATTAATGCTAGGGCGTGATTTTTAGAAACTCTCCAACTGATAATCATCCTTAGACGAGGATGTGACAATCATAATTTCATATGGACAAAGGAGATAACTCTGCACATTGAAACAAATTAAACTAATCTAAAAGTTTTAAATACAAAACGCCAAGAGGTTGCGGCGTTTCCAGAGACTCCATGTCAGACGGCACGCATAAAAAAAATCTAAAAGTTTTATCTCCACTGAAAAAAATAAAGGCACATTTTATTAAAAAGTAATTACAGATTAATTTGAAAATAACATCTTAAAATTCAAAACGAGTATATTTGTTAAAAAAAAATCATAGCAACTGTATTCTATGTTAACCACTTAAAATATTAAAACTGCAATCTTACTGTTTTAAATATTAAAACATTAACCAAAACTTGAAGCACTAACATCAGCTTAATTAAAATGATTAATGTCTAGTGCATCTGCAGAGAACATAAATTTATTAAGGTATCTTGTAAAATACTGCTATCCCCAAAGTAAATAAATTACCAGGAAAGTCAATTATGATGTCGAGATAATCTTTTCTGTAATTAGATTAGATTAAATTCTAGAGAAATAGTTTAAAAGCTTGTACGGATGCCGGCTATTTATTTTTAGCAACAGTTATAGCGTTTTGACTAAAAATAAGCTACTATTAACTGGTTGCTTTTTGTAACGCTTTAGTGCTTTTATTATCCTTGGTTAATTGTTCAATGAGTGGAAATCCAGAAAGACAAAATTAAGCTTTTAAACATATTTCTCAAAATAGATTTAGATATCTTTGAACCTAATTGCATAAAATCTCTCAAGAGTGGAAGCATACATAAATTTTATTTTACGAATACATATTAACACCACACGATTTTCATCTGTGACTTATAAGCACTTATATACTAGTGCTCACGCCTGTATAGATACATTCATCAATAATGCACTTGGCCGTGTTTCCCGATTCATATACATACTTACTTAGCAGTGTGAGCAGTACTGTACGTATGCGAGTGCTTCAGAAATATATACTATCTTACAGCTAGGGTCTGGTGCATAAAACAATCAAGAACTGCATTGTAAATTTCAATTTCCATTAGCACAGACTTTCAAGTCGCCAATAGAGAAAGAACTAGTTTATTTTTGCTGTAGAATACACTTGAGTTCGCCTTTGATTATCTATTTTATCTTACATTCATAACTACTGAGCTTTTATACAAACGCAGTGTCCTACTGTGCGTTTTACACTACTATATCATTGATTTAGTAGTATCAATTTCAATGTAAATTTTATTAATTATGGGAATTTGTTAAAAATTGAGATACTGAAAATTAGGAAAGTGAAGTACGAAGTGTCGTTTTTTAATATATTTTGTTGCACAAAGGAGTTATATTAGCGAAAACAGAAATAATTAATATGTAAGCGTGCACCGATCAGTGAATTCTATATATAGCCGTGGAATAGAAATTTTTACATTACATTACTTAATGTATTAAGCGTATCGAATCGTAATTGCGATGCTTCGCCTACCCTCCCGATGCAAGCCTCGCTCGCCTCTGTGAGCCTCGCTGTCGTTATCCTATTCACTTCCACTTATTACGTTCTGCTCTCGTTTGTTTTTAACGGTGTGGGTAAGCGACACTAGATGGATTGAGGGACATCTGCCACTAACTGTCACATTTTAGGCAATAGGAATTATGTATGATATAGTATAAGAGCTTGAAAGCAATCTGTCACATAGAAACTTATGTATATTCGTGACGGCTGCCTAACTTCAAATCTGACTCAAATACTATGTTGTAGCCGTTTGAGTTCTTTATATAGTTCAATGGCACCGATGCACCACTGAATATCAGTCATTTATGTTACTGCATGTGTATGCATGAAGTTATTTGGTGAATATATAAATATGTCTTTCTTTATATATCTTCTTGTTATTATTCATTTTTACAATATCTAAGTTTCAATCATTGTCTGTCGCTATGGTCATACGTTTTTAATATACAAGCTGTTCGGTAACTGGATTGCTAAAATCAAATTTTGTGTATAAAATCGGTTTCTGAACACAAAACAAACAAAAACATTTTTTTCGATTGGGCTTCCTCAAGGAAATACTCAGTTACCAAAAAAAAAAGTAATAATAATTATTTTACTCAACCAGAAATTACAATAAATTAAGTTCAAGAGTCCAAAAAAAGTTATTACAGCGAATTACTACGAATCTATATATAGTACATTTTCAAAAATTCGCAAACTATAAATACCTATCACAAAGTTAAAACTTTTTGGAATTCAAAATTATGTGTGTGTCGAACCGATTTCACTATCCGGCTATGATGGCCTTTATAAAATAAAATGTGACAAAGCAAAATTGCTATGCATTTATCTCAGATCAGTTGAAAATTTATTTTCTAGAAATGTAAAACAATTACAATGAAATGTAAAATTACTTTTCATTCTAAAAAATACATAACAACATGTAACGTATCAAACTGTAAATTTATCTCAAAGAAAACAAAGGTTGAAAGTGGCCACCGAAACCCAGGGCAAAATTAAATTTTGCTTAATTAAAAAAAAAACCGAAGAAAACGCCTATATTATGAGCAGCGTGTTTTATTGTGCAGTCAACGCACTTCACAAATGCATACACAACTTTAGACGCTATACTCGCATCTTTCTCAAGTTTCATATTTTAATAATGCGGTCGACGTCAATCTTTTTTAAATGACTGAAGCAGTGACTGTTAATTAATCTAAACATTAGGAAATCTGAATCTCAGAATTATATGGTTGCTAAACACTAAATCCCTTAAAACAAAGCTTGAGAAAGACGCCAGTACATTTTTGGATTCTTGAAGGGCTAATAAATATGTACATATAACACACCATACGATTTAAATTAATGCTTTTCGAGATATTGACCATTAAAAGAGAAAAATTAATCTACAATATGTAATTTCTTTACAATTTTATGTCACCTGCATTTGTAATTCTTTCAATTCAAGATGCTTAGCCAATAGGGACGGCTCTTCTTAAAGAGCCACGCGGCCATGGCCCCACAATTGCAAATCACAAATTAACCATTAAAGAGCTTTTAATGATTTGATGCAACCAAACGCGCTTTGTAGTTATTTATGCAGACAAGCGGCGAACTTGGACCACGTCCAGATTGGCCCCTGATTGAGATGTTGTAGATTCGCGCGGAACTAGCGGAAGAGGGGGTGGTCGCAGTATATGCAAAAATTACATTGAAGCAGGACCAGCCGTTTTGCGGCCCGCTATCCATTGGTTGATTGAGTCATGTCGTCAGTGCTCGGCACTGTGCGGAAACGGTCTCTCACTATCACGTAGGAAGCGTGTGAGTCAGACGCAGACGGTCGTCGAAGATGACTAGAAAATAGAAACATATGTAGAGGACCGTCCATACGGACTTCGTATAGACTTCCCGAATAAAATTGGTTCAAGGAATATTTATAATTGTATAATAGGTAAACATTATTCTAGGATGACATCACAAAATAATAACTATGGTATTTCAAATCAAAATGAACTACCATTCATATCTTTCTTAGGGTAAATATTAGGAAAATGAAATAATAAATATAATAATGGTTATTCTTGAAAAAATACATCGTAATAGTGTTTTAAGTAAACAGAAAACAAGCCATTGCTTGGGTAAACAACAAAGAAAATAAATTGTGTTCCCTCTTCTTTGTAAGAAATACGTCGGCTTATGCATATAATATCCATTATATTTACCGACGATCTCGCTTAAATAACTAATGTGCTCTGTGCTGTGTTGTGTTTTCATTGTTGTCAACATTGTGCGGAAAAAAAAACATCATTTATAAACGTTTAATAGCACTACAAAACTGTTATAAAGCTCTTCTAAATACGCATGTTACAACCCTACTTTAAACCAATTTTACAATTCCGAGTGCTCCCGAACGGCCGACTTTAGACGATACGAGTAGCTTTGATTTGTTTGCGAAAAGTAATGTAAGCAAGCAGACCCACGAAAAAAGTTAACAGTATTGGCATTTTACACATTTAGAACCATAAAATGTCCACGTATATGGCCACTGTTAGCCAATAGGAAAAAGCTAAATTTATAATACTGGGTGTGTCCAAAGTCAACATGGACTTGACTATTTTAAAACAGAAGTATTTTTTTTTTATATACACCAACTCTTCTCTAGAAAAAATTTCAAAACTAATAAACTTAATAACAAGCAGTTAGCGGAAAACACGAAATAGATAAAAAATAAAATAATGGATAACAATAATAATATGAGATAAATAAATTGACGTATAGGTAAATTATAAACGGAAAAAAATAATTAGTTGTATACGATTTGACTGTAATACATAATCTAACGTTTAAGTAGATTCTCATTTTGCTGTTAGTCATCACAGCATATTACGTCTATTTTTAGAATTACCTATTCTCTACACCTACACTAAACATGATTCGAAAGCTATTAACTTTGCGTATAGGAAGTATTGTAGGGAATCAAAAGGAACCTTTAATTTGCATCGAAATTCCACTGTTCCTGAAGGCTTTACAAAATTTCGTAAAACTTTATAGCGTTGGAAAGAGGTAGTTTAGAGCGCCGACCAACAAAAAAAAATTAATGGAAAAAATAATAGATTAGGTGAGATAAATTCCTATAATCGCTAAATGAATTACTTGTTGATTATAAATATCATGTGTTTAATTTAGAAGTGATATGATTAGCCAAGTTTCGTTTAGTACTGTTTATTGTAGGTATCGAATATAATTAAACCAAAATGACTTACTAAGGATTTATTTAATTTTTCTAAAATTAGCCATTTTATAAATGACAACTTAGTACTTGGAATTAAGTAGTTCATTAACATATTACAGGTATCTACTTTTTTTACTATTTCGAAAGGAATTTGGTTGTGTCTTGAATTTCCTTATCGTTTTTCATCACTTCATCGTGTGTGATAAAAAATGCGAAACGAATCTTCATTGTTCAAGGCCTTTACTGTAATAGGAAAACATTCAAATAAAATATTTAAAGGACAAACCAAAGTCATGGCTGAACTTTTATGCATTTAGGTAACATTGTGTTATTTTTTTGTTTACGTTTTCGCATTATTTCGGAGTGACGGAATTATAATTTCTGTATGTAAAATTATAGATCACAATATTTTTTGTATTTTACGATAATTCAATGTGAAATGTAATTAGGTAGTGCTTATTATTGCGTTTGCCCCTTTATTAAGAATTTCGATAAACTAAAGGAATTACATA
>RXPK01004957.1:0-69591 GCA_004143645.1 Protaetia brevitarsis | reverse complement strand
TTCGAAAAAATTAACATGGTTATAGTTTTCTTTAACAAATGTAATATTAACGAACGCTCAATTACTTAATTGACGTTTGCTGTCACAATGAGTAATAAATAATGAATCACAGCCATCCTGACGTTTTAATAACAACGAACTCAAGAGCGGCAGGTAGCTAATACTTGCATTAGTGTCTATAGGGTTATCTAAAACTTCAAGTGCTTGTACCTTAGTTATGAAAGAGTTTTGGCAATGCTTAAACTCTGGCAGTCACGTCATGGGACATCCTCTATAAACAAGGCTATTTTTAAGTTTTCCCCAGACCTTAATTTTATAAGCTCCCAAGACTAGTTAATACTAGGCAGAATAATAGAAAACTGACACCACATAATTTAGCTCCGATAAGTTTTCGTTATATGACACTCCTGATTAAATGATAAAGTAGAAAAACTAGCATTGTGAAAGTAAATTGCCACTTACTGCCTATTACATCATATATACTCGTCCATTTGTAAATTTATTGTATTTAAACAGCAAAACATTCAACAATTAATTATTTTACAAAGCAAATAAATAACAAAAACCAGGACAGAAGAAAATTTGTTAAATTTAGATGTGTATTATAAGCCTACGAACAATAAATAAAAATAGAACAAATCTATCATTGCTGTATTGCCCTTGGAATATAATCATGTCATTGTAGACAACAGTGTTATTTCGCGCATTGGATTTAAGTCAAAGCGCATTCATCATTATCTCGAATATGTAAATACACTGTTAAACATTTTTTAATATAAGCTGTAAGGGAATTGAAACACTACAATAAAGAACAATTTTCATCGCGTTGTTTGTATGTAGTTGTTGCTTAGTTTTCAACTGTAAAAAAAAAAAGTAGAAATGTCAAATGCCAAGGTGTTTTACAAAATTGAGGCATCTTCTTTATAGGATTTCTCATCACTAAACGCAAGTATACTAAGATCGCTAACTGCCTGCGGCATTAATTTAAACAGGAATTATTACTATTGAGTAATAATTCCTGTTTGAGAAGAATTCCGGATTATGGCATTCTGGAGACATAATCATAAAAACAAGCAGCAAACAGTGAAACTAAACCTTAGTGACCAAAGTATCTTCTATTCTAAAGAGAGCAACCATATTTCAAACTTGTAAAAGGAATATTGTAAGATACAGGATATGTAGCTCGACTGTGGCCTGTTACGATTGTCTACAGAACATTAACATCACATATGGGAATTAAATAGATGCATTTTCTATCGAATTTGAATTATTAAAACTATCATTTGCTTATTTCCGGATAACGCTAAAAAAAAGAAAATAATAAGAAATCATTAATGTTGTTTTTGATTTAAATTAATAAGATGCTTATACCGTAGTGAAACCAGGTAATCCTATTAATTCCAGCAAAAATCTTATCATGTAAGTTATATAAGCGTAATCTGGTTTTTGTACAAAAGTATTAGTACAAATGAATCAATTTATGAAAAATGAATGATTTTTCAAAAATACAGGAAAACTGGTTCAAGGTCACGTATAAACGTTATTTTATGTATTTTAAATTTTTCTACAGCATTCTTCCGACGATAAGTAAACTAATTTTTAGGGAATATTATATATTCTTCATAATACAACAATTACTGAAAATGCTATACTAATATCGCGAGAATTCTATTCTTAATTGATCAGATTCTTTTGCGCCTAAATTTGTATCAATTTACTGACAATTTCTGTATTCTATAGATACCGTTCATAAGTAATTGTTTCAAAGCAAAAAAAAATCAATAAGTACATGGTACATGTGAAAATATTTATACAAAGAAATGCCTACTCATTCTAGATAACGTATCATCAAATACATAGACACGTATACAACTCCAAATATATCACAGTGTTTCACTTGTAATAATAAATAATATATTTTAAACAGCTAAAGATTGTTATTGCGTAACGTTACGATGATTTAATCCACTATCTCCTTGAAGCTTCGGTGAATAAAAACATAATTGGTGTAGCACTAAAAAGAGGGAAATTCAACGTAAACGCCTACCGAAAACGAACGAGGTAAAAAATACAAGACAGATTGAAGGCCGCCAGAGTTTATCATCACTTCATTTTAGTCGAGCGTGTACGTCTCGTTTTGATATATACTGTAAAATTCTATATATTCGCGAACGGACGCATAATTACACTAGTATTTAACGTGGTGTTTTATCTCAACAGAAAAGGCCTTTGCGTTAAGTTATACATATATCTTTTGCCAGTGTCTATCAATTGTCAGGGATATATGCAGGAATTAAGGTAATTAAACATTTATTTTAGTTTGTCTGCATTAAAGAATTAAAATAAACAGTTAACGAAACAACTTTTCTGTTTTGCAAATATTATACAAGCCTTTTCTTGTGGTAAGTGAAGTGAAAAAGAAAAAAAGAAGATTGACTGATTACTTTGTATATTACTTGCATATTTTAACATTGCACAATAACTACAATAAAGATTTTTTTGAATATCATGGAATGAAGTTATAAAATACATGACACTGCTATTACGTTTTTATATACATAATATTTGCAATTTTAAACAAAGACTGGGCAACAAAACCCCTCAACCTCTTTACAAATACATTAATAACTTATAGAGGTATAAGCAATGAGCCATGATTGTATTTAGAGTTGTATTCTTACGTAAATTAGTAACTAATCAAATTAAATTCAAAGCCCTTTAGCAAAACAGGTACCTACTATAGCTTGTATCATGAAGTTTAATATGATTTTTCGTTGGGGATAACTCTACAATACTATAAATGTAATATGTGATTTACGATACGATAACTAATCGCTAATAAGGAAATTCATCTAGTTATATACGTGCTAAATATCATACTATATGGATATATGTACAGGATGCAAGCTCTAATAACGCTAAGAGTTAAAACTTGCAAAACAAATAGCTGTACAGTAAAAATTTAAAATATTTCCAGGGTGTGATGAAATTTAGTGAAATTTGACAACTCAAAATCAGTTCACTTCACTGAAAGTAAATTTTATATTTTTTTATTCTCCAGAGACTTCAAACTCAGTTTAGAAATTCAAAACTTTTGAAAACTTTTTTTTTACATATATATTTAAACATATGGTCTTTCAATACTGTTATTCTTTCCCATTTTTTTGTACTTGCCATAATTGTTGATTAAATATCAGATAAACTATCGAAAAACACAATTAAACATTCAATCAACGGCAATATATAAATAGCAACATGGCAACGTTCTGTTGTGAGCCATAAGTTCAAGCTTATAGCAGTAAACAATTGCTATATTTTAATCGATTTATTTCTTAAGAGTTATTTTCTTCAAAGAATGTTTAAAACTGGTTACAAAATCCCAAGAGAATGTAAACATAGATATGCAAATTAACACGTTATAATTAGGCGCTTTTGAATTTTTATGAGACTTAGGTAGTCTTTACATGAATAAAAATATCAGACATATTCACTTTATAATCAATTAGCCAAATATCGATACTGACGCGACATTTAAGGAGAAAAACAATCTTACGAAATTGAAAAATGGTAGTTGTGACCTTCTTATGACTTAAAAATTATAAAATTTAACAATTAAAACACATTGTGAAATACATAATGTATAAAAAAAAATAAAAAAAATTGAATTACTGAATGAATATGGGGTAAAATAACTTACCTGGTGTGGGTTTAACTAACTTGGATGGATATGGTTCTCCTGGTACATTAAATATTTTGTCAATATCCGTGTTGTCTTCCTAAAAATTAAAACATAGAATCCTAACCTCAATTATATTTTATTGATGCAGTTTATCAGTACTTACAGTTAGTTTCAAATTTCTTTCCACTATAGAAGGATCAACTTCGAGATATACCGGCTTACTCATTTTTTTTCTTTCACAAATTTATATCACTCCTTTTTTGTAATTTTACACTTTATTTACGATTGACACAACAGCTGACTGTTTACTTTATCTCTAGGGGAAGGGGCGATTAGAAGTGTATGAATTTTAGCGCATGCGCTTAGAATTCGCTAAAATGGCGAGTTCTGGTTTGGACGGGTTTTGCGGTGACAAATTTTGGGTGAGTATTTAGCATTTAAGCCATTTTATTAATCAGTTCTTCTGTTAAACATTCACCGGTATATCTGCATTACCAATCGAGTTAATAAAATCACCTTGGAATAAGTAAACAATTTAATTTATATATTACAGTAAGCTGTAAGTTTGAATTTGAGCCCATTTGAATAATCACCAGCTTAGTTTTTAATTGAAAGATAATTGATCACTTCGTAACATAGGGACGTTCTTAAACCTCCCATAAGTACATAATATATTGAATCGTCTTGCATAATGTGTTAATGCTGTATTGCAGGATGCTAGCTTAACCTGGCACACAAATGATCCAGAATTCACAAGGTGTTTTGAAAGGACAGTATTAGTATGGATACCTTGTATTTATTTATGGGTATTCTCAAGTTTAGAAGTATTTTATATATTGAATAGCAAGAAAAGGAACATACCCTGGAATTTCTTAAACATATCTAAGTTAGCATTGAATTGTGCCCTAATTGCTTTAAATATATCAGATTTTGCTGTAGCAATTAGCAGAGTGGTGAGACAAGAAGAGGTATTCAATGTAGATATATATACACCGTTAATTAGGATTCTAACATTTGTAAGTATAGTCCATAGCCATAGATTCAACTAGATTAGGTTTTAGCAACCCAATGATTACATATTTCAATTATAATTGAAACAATTGAAGTAAAATAATATAAAAAATACATATAAATACATATGTTTTTATAGTAATTTTAATCTGAAAAAACAATCATTCTACAGAAGAGATCACGAAAAATTGAAATTGTAAAAACCCCCTCTCTGATTGAAAGGCATACAGAACCTAAAATTTTATAAGATCTGATGCTAATAATATATTATGATCTCATTTTTTTTACTATTAGAAAAATCTAATATAGCATATATACTTTGCAGAATTATTAAGAAAACTTGCATGACTTGATTGAAACTACAAAAAAATGACTTGAACATATTTTCGTAACACACTTAATAAACTGCATCAACGCGATATTAACTTACACATTTGAAAGCTTTTTTTTATTATTCTTGTATATCTAAAATAGCTAGAACTGGAAAAATGAGCATATATCGGGATCTAATTTCTCATAAATATTAAGGTTTTCAAAATTTTAGCGTTTGTGCCATATTCTAGAAAGGAGTAGTTAGAGGGATCCCACACAGCGGAATTTAAATTGCCCGCAATTATTCTTTGTTCATCAACGTTGAAAATAAAATTACCTACTATTTTGTGCTATATTGATAGTTATTTTAATGCCTTTACGTTGTAGTTACTAAAAAATAGTGGCGGGAAATTTAAATTTGGCTATTAGGGATGCAGTTTCTGCACTTCGATTTTTTTATCAGTGGCGCATCTCTACGTTAAAATGAGAACGCTTCAGAGCCAAATTTACTGCTTAAAATTGTAAATACAAATATCTTGGAAATGATTAAGTTGAGATTACACTGAGACTTTCTGATAAGTCTGTAAAAAATGCGGGTCTGCTTTTTTCTTGTTATTTCCTACTACTTGAATTAATTAAAATAACAATAACTTAAGTTTGCCCGTGATCTATATATGGCCTACAGACTTTCAGTTTTATTTAGAAATATGATTATAGCATATTTTTTTTATCTAGATTAAGGCCAAATAGAAATGGCCACGTGTGGCCTTAAAGAGATACCCTGCCTTCATTTTATTCGGAAAACCATTACATACGATGAGAATAGGCAATCCAATTAACGCTGCTTGGTTGCTATTTCCTATGAATTGTAAAAATTAATAATATGTTATTCTTATTCTATTACTAGAATTAGCAACTAATTTAGTGACATTTTACTTGTATATTGGTTGCACTTATTAAATTATGCCCTACTGTTACTATTAAAATAGGAATATAAATAATAATAAAATAAGGAAAATAAAATAAGAATTCGAGATAAAGCACGTTAAAATATCGTAAGTTACCAGATCAAAAAAAAAAAAAAACTAAACTAATGGTACTATTATATACTTTAAGCGGAAAAAAAATGAAAAAATACTCAGTGCATACTTAGTAATTTAATGTTTTTAATTTTTTTTTCTTACATTGAATTATTACATTTTTTCTTATCTGATGCCTTTATTGTTTGCTCTGTTATAAATGAGAGATGCAGATACAAGGCTCAAACCAATAAATTTATATCTGTTCTATTTTTAGAGTTTAGCTGCTGCATTATTAATTTATAATAGGAAAAATGGTTTGGTTACATCAGGATTGTTGTTTCAATTCTGGCTTCTTTGTGGGATATTTGGAATTCCACAATTTAGAACGGAAATACGTGAAGCACAACTTTCTACACCAGACCCTTATTATGATTACATAAGTTATATAATTTATTATCCTGTGGTGTTATTAATTCTTTTCTTAAATTGTTTTGCCGACAAATCTCCATTGGAATCTAAATATCCCAAAAGCGATGTAAGTTAAAACTCATACACTTAAAGGGTATATATGTTCTTTAATTTTACTTTGTTCTTCTAATAGAATCCTTGCCCAGAATTACAGAGCAGCTTTTTATCTAAAATTATTTATTCGTGGTTTGACCGTTTAGCATGGAAAGGTTACAGAAATCCATTAGAAACTAAAGATCTGTGGGAGTTAAATCCTGAGGATAGTGCCAACGAGGTTGTACAAGCCTATGATAAACATTGGCAAAAGATTGTGAAGAAGTGTCAGGGGTATGACTTTATGGATTGAATACAAAATATTTGTTGACTTACTTTTTTTGTTTAAATTTAGTACTCAAGCTGGACAACAGAGAAATGCTACTTACAAAACAGACGCTGCTAGTGTCGATTTTGTTGATGGAGCGTCAAAAAAACAGGCTTCTATTTTACCGGCATTAATCAAGACTTTCGGGCCCATGTTCTTATTTGGTGCTTTCCTCAAATTAATTCAAGACCTGCTTACGTTCGCGAGCCCTCAAATTTTAAGGTGTGCGTAGTTATATAGAAAAAATATAACTTTTTATTATGAAATTATTTTAGGGCGTTAATATCATTCGTGGAAAATAAAGAAGAACAATGGAAAGGATTTTTCTACGCTGGACTGCTATTTTTAACCGCTTCTATTCAAACACTAGTACTTGCTCAGTATTTCCAAAGGATGTTCATCGTTGGCATGCGTATACGCACAGCTCTTATCTCAACAATTTACCGCAAAGCCCTTAGAATGTCTAATACTGCTAAGAAAGAGAGCACAGTTGGAGAAATCGTCAATCTAATGTCAGTCGACGCACAAAAGTTCATAGAGTTAACGGCTTATTTAAACATGATTTGGTCGGCGCCCTTGCAAATAATTTTGGCCCTGTATTTCTTGTGGGATATTCTCGGCCCTTCTGTCCTAGCGGGATTAGCTGTTATGATAATAATGATCCCAATAAATGGTTTTATCGCAAACAAGGTGAAAGTACTCCAAATAAAACAGATGAAGAACAAGGATGAACGGGTAAAATTGATGAATGAAGTGCTTAGTGGTATTAAGGTTTTGAAGTTATATGCTTGGGAACCCAGCTTTGAGTCGCAAGTATTGAAAATTCGTGGGAAGGAAATGAAGGTTTTGAAGAAAGCCGCGTATTTGAACGCTGGAACGTCGTTTATTTGGTCATGCGCACCGTTTTTGGTAAGATCATTTTGCGTTAACATTTTGGGGATGATTTGTTTTCGTAAATTATGAAACCGGGGGGATAAACTGGAGTGGGATATAAAACGTGTAATTATGTTTGAAGGAATTTTATTATACAATATTTCAACTGCTAGAAATGCATAGGAAAACAAAAAAAATGTATGTGTGAATAATGTTAAATATTGTTCTACAGGTTGCAACAAATCTAGGATTATGATTTACATTATCTCCCTATATAATGTTTAATTTTATTGTGTAAAATAGGTAACAGCGCTTTCGTTGGTCTGCTACTCGATGACTGACGACTCACACGTTTTGACACCTCAGGTGGCATTTGTTTCAATCGTCTTATTTGAAATAATCAGAATACCGATGTCTCTATTGCCATTATTGGTGGTTTACACTATTGAGGTACAATGCTGTAATCTTGCAATCATATATATCACAACAATGTACAACTATCGGTTGTGGTTATATTAACAATAATAATCATAGCATTATAATGTATCTAACAAGGAGAACCTCGCTTTTACTCCTGGCTTTGTCAGGTGGGAAGTAGGACCCATTTTGCAATATCTGTCATAGATGGCCAAATGTTTGTTTTTAGGGATCAACTAACCTATGGTATATAATATATGTACCTGTATATAAATTTCAATGTCATTTATAAGTATGTAATGATATTATATTTTGAAAATAATAAAACAAAGACAACCAAAAAAAAAAAACATTACAGTATTATTAGTAATACAACTTCGTATTTGGGTACATGTATACCATAGTTTATTTTGGGAGCAAGTATTTTGAACCCTAAAAGATCCTATCAATTTATGATTAATATTTTGCAAAAGTCCTGTAAGTATCTGTGTTACGACCTAACAAAGCCAAGGTTAAAGGTGAGTTTAACATTTCATGAGTTTTCCTTGTGACGATTAGATAGAACACCTTTTAGCGTAAAGTCGTTCTACATTTATATTATTTATATCTTTTAGCAAATGCAACATGCGTACACATTTGTGTGACACTAAAACACATTTTGGAAAATATTTTAATATTACAGTGTAGTTCAGGGTGGGAGTCTGTATTCCCCTTCTTGTCTTTCCTATTTTATTATTAACTATTTCTATTTCACTAATCATAGGTTGCTCTGGTATCTTTTGCTACATACGTCCTCATAGATGAAGCTAACACTCTTGATGCAACAAAGGCCTTTGTCTCATTAGCATTATTCAATATTCTTCGTTTTCCATTGAGCATGTTACCCATGATGATCTCCAACATGGTTCAAGTAAGCATTTTTTTCACTTTACATGTTGCATTAATTTTAAAATGGAAACAATAAATTAATTTTTTCATTTATAATTATGCCCAAAAAGAAAAAAAAAAAAAGATGAACTAGTGTCGAACAGTTTTCCAGTTGCTTACGCGGTTATTTTTAAATAATTGCCCTGGTACAAGTCCAATTTTTAGCACGACCACCATGTTAGATAAGCCAAGTGGTTCCGATAGAACTATTGATTTCTATCGCACCTTTCGTCTCATCATAGCGACTGATGGTCTGGTGGCTTGCAGCTTGGTTATCAGTTGCGGAGTCCTCGGTTAGAGACCGGAATATTGCTCTCAGAGTGAAGTTTTCATGGTTTTCTCACTCCTTAGCAAATGTCGAGAAACTTACACCTTAACTATAACTCATGGCCGGCCGATGTCCCCTGTAAACTGTTGGGGATGTGACAGCATGAATTGCTTTATCTAGCACCTGTTTTGGAGGAAGTGCGCATTTGGGCAATTCCAGATTTATCAAATTGGGTTTTGCGCTATGCCGAATCGTTTGTAAGTATGACAGGAAATGGAGAACGGCACACTTTTTTTTTATTGTGAAGCAGATCATCCCTTTCGTGCTAACTCATGAGCTTTTTCGTTTTCTTCGATTGCTGAATGTCCGGCCACCCACAGGAAAGTAACTTTATTGCAGTCTGCCAGGCTATTCAGTTCTGGAATACATTCCCAAACCAGTCTTGATTGTATTTTGGGGTTCACTGGTTCTGGTTTCAAGTCCTGTGATTGATTTCAGTTGCCCAATGTAATATTGCGTATGCGTCTGTTTGAAAGACCGTGGCATATTTTGCTTGTGAAAGGATGATCATTATATTCCTCACCTCGCTGTAGTTTATAACTACAGTCCCGTTGTCGATGCGTCTATAAACCAGATCAAGTCTCCGAACCTGTCTCTGTAGTTGGATTGATTCTAGCTTATCCGATTCGTGATTTTCACCTCGAAATTTCTATTTGAAAGATATGTCGAAATTATGTGGTCTGATCTCATCTGGTTGTACTTATAATGTGGGATGCTCCAATTCTTGCCTTGCCCATTATCATCAAATGGAGAGGAGGCATTCCATTGCTGCTGTAGGAGTAGTCCTCATTGCACCTGTTATTCCTAAACACACAAGCCTCTGTATTTTGCTGTTGGTTCAGTTATAGCAGTTTGCTGCTGCACCTTTGTCCACCATATCAGAGATGCATAAGTGATCATGGGTGTGATCTCACGACGCACATTTAGTGCAATTTTGGAGTCTTCGAACCCACTAGAACGCTCACGTAACTTCAGTTCTAGAGCACTCGAAGATTATTTATTGAAACGAACCAATAGAGCTAAAATCAACATGGCGTTGGTGCTATTTTCATTATAAGCCGAATTTCGTTCATTTGGCCATGATTCCCTTCTCAGATCTCGATTTTAACGTGTTTTCACTTTAAAACGCAAAAATTATTGTTTCTATTTTAATACAAAATTTTGGTTGACCATTATTTTCCGATTTCTGAATGATCATGGAGTAACGTGTATTTTAAATGTATTTAATATGAGTAGGCGTGGGTTTCCGTCCAAAGAATCAACAAATTCATGAATTGCGATGAGTTGGATCCGAACAGTGTACATCACGATCCTGCCGAACGTAAGTACCATTAACGATAATCGTTTCGACCTTTTTCTGTAATGTTTTATGCAAAAAAGTTACTGCTAAAAAGAATACATTTTTACATAATTACATTGCCGCTGAGGCTATTGTGTAATCTTCGCAGCTAATCTGTGTATCACACATAAAAACTTGCACAATTCAGTATAATTTGTTTATCTGTATATTAACTATCAACTACAACAGGAATTAAATCTGATTAACGTTATAGAAAGATTGCACATCATAATGCTAGTAACAATTATATATTTGAAATAGTCACACTAACTGATTAAAAAAAATCAAAGATCATGCAGTTTAACACGCTTTGTCAATATCTTTAGTGCTATAGAAAAGGTGTTTTAATCTAATTTAATGCTTATTACTTAAATTTATTTCTATTCCAATCTCTGTGTTTATCATTATTGCAAAATTTAAAACAAATTTAGAAATGTGGTCTCTTCTATAAGATGTGTACTTCTTTGTGCTAAAGAAGTTTCTTTTCTTTTTATGGAAGTTTATTTCTTACATTATGCTTTCTTTGAAAATAAATACAATTATTAATTATTAATTTTGAATATTACAGAACATCCCCTAGTAATTGAAAACGGAAATTTCCATTGGGGAGAAGACACCATTTTAAAGAATATTAATATTCGTCTGCCGAAAAATACCTTAACGGCAGTAGTTGGGCAAGTAGGTGCAGGAAAAAGTAGCTTGGTGTCGGCGTTTTTGGGTGAAATGGTGAAAGCAACCGGTCGAGTCAACACCGTTGGCTCAATAGCTTACGTTTCGCAGCAGGCCTGGATACAGAACGCAACTTTACAAGAGAACATATTATTTGGAAAGCCGCTCCATAAAAAGTTGTACGAGCAGATAGTCGAAGCATGCGCACTGAAACCAGATTTCGATATGTTACCCGGCGGTGATCAAACGGAAATCGGTGAAAAGGGTATTAATTTATCGGGCGGGCAAAAGCAGAGGGTCAGTTTAGCGAGAGCGGTCTACGCAGACGCTGATATATATTTCTTGGACGATCCCCTCAGCGCAGTCGATAGCCATGTAGGTAAACATATATTTGAGAACGTTATAGGACCTCACGGGGTACTTGGACGCAAAACTAGGGTCCTTGTTACGCATGGCATTACGTATCTACCGCAAACAGATAAAATTATAGTAATCAAAGATGGTACCGTATCTGAAACTGGTACTTACCAACAGCTCTTAGATAAGAAAGGCGCATTTTCAGACTTCTTGATGCAGCATATCACTGAAGCGACTGAAGTTAATGAAGAAGGTAAACTTGATTATAATTCCCCTGTGCCTTTTATCTAGCCTGATATTTATTTTAGTATTGGACGAACTAAAACATCAACTTAGTAGCACGCAAGGCGCTGAAGAGCTAGTGAAGAAACTGCAAACGCAGATTAGCAGAACTCGCACTCAGAGCGAAACTGGATCTGACAAAATAAACGGTAGCCTTCAGCACCAAAATAGTATCGACAAAAGTGCAAGAAAGCGATCGAGTACTGCCGAAATAGAAAATAAACCAGAATCGCAAAAGCTTATTGAGGTTGAAAAAGCAGAAACTGGTAGCGTTAAATGGCACGTTTACAAACATTATTTACGGTCGATCGGATGGTTTTTGACGTTCGCCACCCTGTTCCTCAACTT
Organism: Protaetia brevitarsis; assembly: GCA_004143645.1. Classification (NCBI taxonomy): domain Eukaryota; kingdom Metazoa; phylum Arthropoda; class Insecta; order Coleoptera; family Scarabaeidae; genus Protaetia; species Protaetia brevitarsis. Next base: position 57,198 of record RXPK01004957.1, on the reverse strand, counting down.
AATCTTTCAAGGATTTAGTATCGGTTCTAATGTTTGGTTATCGGTTTGGGCGGCGGATAATTTGACTGCTGTTGATGGTGTTACGGACACTGCAAGGAGAGATATGTATTTAGGCGTATATGGCGCATTGGGCATCGGGCAAGGTAAGATTTTTTTTTTTTCTTGTAGCACGTCTTCCACTAAAATTGCATTGCATGCTATAAGTTTGATTCTGTTGACTAATTTTTAATTTTAACTAAAAATAATACTTATATAATAACAAATATTTACTGACTCTTAAATAAAAATACCTTGTGGTACCTCTATATATGACCTTGATCCGTTCTTGACTTATGCCGAATAGGACGTATGCTAAACCAAACCTTTCCCATGAGAGGTAATATAAAACTGATTAATCCTTCTTACGTAAAAAAGAAAACCTATTGATATTATGTCAATATTAACGGGGTTGTAAAGTAAACTGTTTAAACCCATATAAAGACAATGAAAATGAATTTTAGTATAAATTTTAAAATTTAAACGTTACACAAAAAAAAAAGAAACAAATGATACTTTATGCTGAGGAAGAATATTCCCCTTGAGTTGGTTTGACTTTTATTAAAAAAAACTTTGTTTCTGCTTTCTTTTCAGAATGTTTATAAAATGTGACATTGCCTGGTCTTCCCAAACGATACTATTGCGGTTTGTATGAATTTTGTTAGGGTGCTATTTTTTTGCAATTTTTTTTTACGTTTATCCATTTTGCAAGGATTTCTTTAATTGGTCAAGAAGGGCCGTTTTCTGTCTCTTTTCTCCTCTGAGTTTGGAGAGAATGTATCCACTCTAGTCTGATATTTATCCTTCTACGATTCTTGTAACTACTCAATGGCTAATTCTTCATTGTGTTCCTCCACTAATTCTTCTACATCATCATCATCACTTACACCCAGCTCTATAGATTTGATTAGAGAAACAATATCCTCCACTATAGAGGGCACAGATTTGACGTTCCTTTCAGTTACTACTTTTAACCATAAATTCCTACAAGAGTTCATTGTTCTGTGGGAAATTTCCTGCGAAGCTTTGTCAATGAACAACAAGGATTCTGTGATATTAAAATGATCTTTTTAAAACTCTCTCCGGGGTAATCCGGTATCGAAGGTTATTTGAAAGCACCTTGGAATAATTCTTTAATGTAAAGTTGCTTGAAATTATGTATTGCCTGATCCATGTCCTGAATGAGGGGAGTATTAGAATATTAGGGAGAAGTAACTTTACAGTAATAAAGTCAAAATTTCAAGGAAGAAATAATCCTTCAAACTTGTTGGGTGAGCGGGAACATTAGGAAGAGAGGCTTTAAAGGCAGGTTGTTCTCCCCTAAATAAATTTTCACTTTGCCCAAACATAACATTAAACCATTCACTGAAGTATTGCCTCATTACCCAAGCCTTACTATTTGACCTCCAAATCATAGGCCGCTGATATATCTGGACATTATGTTTTTTTAAATGCCCTCGGATTTAAAGTAGTAGATCAATAACGGCTTAATTTTGCAATCCCTACTAGCATTTCCACAGAACAAGAGAGTTAGCCTATTTTGCATTGCCTTGTGAACTGGCAATGACTTCTTTTCTTGTGTAATGTAGGTCATGTTTGGTACTTTTTTCCAAAATAGGCTAGTTTCATCACAATTGTTGGGAAATAAAATGCCCACTTTCCAGAAGTTTCTCAAACTGTTTAACAAATTCATTAGCGGCAACTTTGAATATCGATTCTTTTTTTTTTTTAATTTGCAAACCAACCATGGCTGGCTTTAAATACCTCGTTTTCCTGGCTGGTTGCTGCTTGATTGAGAAAGGCAATTTCTCAACGTCATCTAGCATATAGTTGTAGAATTAATGTGGTATATTAATAGCAAAAATTCTGTTCCGTGTCCAATCTTTAATTTATTATATTTTATAACCGGTTTTGCTGTAGTGCCATACTCAGTTGCATATTGTATGAATATAAATATATAATTATAGTATTATAGTGTAAATATAAATCTAAAATGGTGGGCAGCATTTCGAACATTTGATGTGAGTTATTGTTTATTGTCACCAGTTACTATCGTGTGACTCGTTTGCGATTTTTACAGCCTTTATGTAAAAAATAAAGTTGTTTGTGTTAAATTATTATCTTATATATATACAACTATAAATTCCGTGTAGCTATAGTAGTCACTTTTATCCCAAGCCATACAGTAACAATTGGTCCTTGATTTCGAAAGCGTCATAAAAACTTGGGAAATATTAACTTTAAGTATGATATTATGTTAAAGGGAAATAAACAAGGGATAAGAGAAAATAACAAAACACAGGGTGTTCCATTTAAAAAACAGAAATGACACTTGAACATTAATACTTTTGTCTTTTAAAAAACATTCTGTAGGTCATAATCACATTTCATTGTACCCACAGTGTGGGATCATCTCCTATCTGCATAATTACCAAATATTGTTCCTGGAAAATTAACACCACCGTTAGCGTGATACGTTTTGTTACTTGCGATCTCGAAATTTCAAACGTTTTCTTGAATAACTTGGCAACCCAGCAATCAGAAATAAAAAAACTTTTTATATTCGTAAAGCTACTTCAATGCGATATTTAAGTCTTCAAAAGTATATAAGATGTTCCATTAAAAAAAAAATGGGTCTTATAGCGCTACTCTTCTACTGAACGCTCTGTATATCTTCAGATAATTTTAAACTAAAGGCCTTCCGATTCCTTACAACTATTGTATATAATATGTTGTTGTATGTTCTATAGGAAGAGTGTTATATTACTTTTGTACATTATTGGCCCACCATGTTATAATATATATGTTAATATATATATGTTATAATTTAAAATCTTTTTTAATAAGAAGTAATAAATTTAACAAATAAATCATCACAAACAAAGACAACTATTTGCTAAAATTTTTAAATTTATGTATGGAGGGTATTCCACGTAAGTGGTTCATTAAAAGTTTATGATGTTCTATTATTTACTTATATTTGAGATTTTGGCACCATTATCTGTTCGATTGAAGCTATATCTCGGTTAATACACAATTAAAATACAGGCTGTTCTATTAAAAAAAAAAAAAGAGTTTTCTGCATTTGAAAATATGTCACTTTGTCCCTCAGTTTTGAACAGCCTGTATGTTAGAATGTAAATTGTGTGTATCGTTTCTTCGGGTTATATCTACATTCATAACATAGCAAATTTGGAATATCTACTTGCAGTATCAACCGAGATATTAATTTCTCAATGATGATAGATTATGACTAAAAAAAAAGAAAAAACTTAAGTAACTCAAAAACGGCAACATATAGCTATAGGAATAGCTAATGAAAGCAGACGTATTTATGGTCGTAGAATCCAAAAACGAACAAAAAGTTAGATCATTCTATTAAAAATAACAAAGTTGACGTCCATTTCCGGTCAACCGGAAGTGATATTTTCGTTAGAGTATTTCACATTTATAGTTCCAATCGAACAAATAATGGTGCCAAAATCTCAAATATAAGTAAATAGTAGAACATCAAAAATTTTTAATGAACCACTTACTTGGAATACCCTGTATAGTGCACTATTGCAGTACCGAGAAATGGACTGGATATACATATGTGATTTCTGTTTTATACTTGTTAGATTTTTTGCTATTAATATTCCACATATTAGTAATTTCTTTATTTCTCACAATTGTCGGTATCGTCGTTCTCAATGAAGTCGCGGTTACGCATGCCACCGTCATATTTTTCAACAATCTTTTTATCGCTTCCATAGTGATGCGTCATTTTTTAGTTTTGTGTTCTTTTTTATTTGCCTTTTTACAATCCATGTTTAATAACAATAATAAAAATTTACTAAATATCAACATCAGAAGAAAATTAACGGAAAGTTGTAGGACAAATATGCATTGTTTACTTTTATATCACTAGCTGTACGCATTGCGCATGCATTGTACTAGGAAACATACAAATTTTATTGTAATTAGAGCATGCTGTTGATTACATGCCACCTACGTGTCATTTTTTTGGCTTAAATTCACCTATCCAAATATTCAATATTTAATTTGTTTTTCCTCACACATAATTTATCTAAAAATAACGCCAAATTCACACAAAAAGTTTATGTATAAGTAGTATACCGAGCAAAATTTGTCACGTCCAAACAGGACGTATTCCAAATTTGCTGTATTCCAAAGCAGACATATACCGAGGTACCACTGCAGATTGTTATAGTTTTTTTTCGCGCAACCATCTATCTTGTATATAAGTGAAGCAGAACTGTGTTGCAATTGCAAATAGTGATTAACAAAAAAAAATATTGTAAGCAAGATGTTTTTTTTTCTAATCTGGCCATTCAAAGCTATGAAAAAAATGTTAAAAATGTATAAAGAAAACATACTTAATAAGTTAAATCCACGTATAAAAATGTTTAGCCAACAGAATTTTTCTTGCATTAAATTGTATATTCTATCAAAAACACATTTTTAGGTTTTGCCGTACTCGGCTCGGTTTTGAGTTGCGCACTCGGTTGCTTGATGGCTGCCAAATTGCAACACAATAAATTACTTTATTATTGCATGCGTTGGCCGATGAATGTTTTCGACACAACACCAATTGGTCGCATTTTGAACAGATTTTCTAATGATGTTCAAGTAATAGATGTCACGTTACCGCAATTGATGTATTCTATGATTAGCATGCTTTTTACGGTAATTCACAAATTATATTTTGCTATATTGCAACCGATTAAAAACGTCGAGTATTAAAAATTCTTAACCGCAATAAATGTTGTGGAATTTTAAATCAAAGTGATATTTTACAAGAGTAGTTTTTTATTCTTCCTATGCGTTGTCTGTTGCTTACATTTCTAAAGAGCGCTTGTGCATGTATGTACTATCCCTTACTTAACTCTTGTTGTCGGTCAGTATTGCTTACTGCTTTCTATACTTTACATAACGGGTGTCTATAGTTTCGTACAATTTTTTTCATACACATATAACTGCGAGTTGGCCTAATAACTTTCGATTTAGCTTGCGTTTAATATATTAACTACAAGAGAGCAAAGTTTTATATATTTTGTATATGTAAGAAGTATATACGTTTGACATTTTTAGCTCTTTCCATGTTCTTATCGTCTCTGGCACTTTACATCGGTACACTGAACGGTGCTCTTCTGATGCACAATTTGATTTTGGGCAACGTCATCCGAGCACCTTGTACAACCTTTTACGATGTAACGCCTGTCGGTAGGATACTGAATCGATTTAGCAAAGATGTTGAGACATTGGACAATGTTTTGCCAATGACTTTGAGAGGATGGATAACTTGTTTCTTTGCGGTACTTAATAATCCTTTTGTTTACATTTATTATTTTTAAAGTATTCGGTTGTACATTTTAAAGCAGTCGTATTTAAAATAAGTTTCTTCTTCACAGTAGGTCTTGAATTTAATTTGTTTGCTTTCCTTTTCTTGCAAAATTCTTAATTGTTCGATATTTTGCATACGTAAAAACCCATTGATATGAAATATATAAATAAATATTTGTAATTCATTGCGTAATTTATAAATGCCGTTTTCTTTTTATAGTGTAATATTTGTTTATATATTTTTAAGCTGCATCTTGAGATTTTTCCTTTTCCAAACAAACCTCAACTAGTTGAATGTGGTTAGATGTTTTCCATATTAAATTACTTGAACACTGCGTGACAGTTTAGGTGACCTACCTGCTCTTTTTAGCTATTTCAATCTGTTCTTCCGAACTCAATTTGACAATAGCCTCATTAAACGCAGCTTCACAAATTCACAAGCTCCTCTTGTGCAACATCCTCCGTCAGCCCAATTACTTCTTTGATTTGATCCCCACCGGCCGGATTTTGTCAAGGTTCTCCACCGACATCTCAACACTGGATTGCGAACTCAACTATAATCTATACGAAGTCATTGAAAGCAGTTGTATTGTAAGTTCTTTTAAGAAAAAAAAGACGTTGGACGAAATAGTTGTAGCAGTAGCAGTTATATTTAAAAAAAGTTTATGTATATTTTTATATAATTTTGTTGTTGAGAAGAACCCAGTTTCTGCAATACAACTAGAACTTATATTTGTCTGAGATATTTTTTGTTGTTGTCAAAACATTGCGTTAACTTTTCAGTTTTCCTTCTTAATAATTTAATGCTTGTTACCACTTTAAAGGATCCTTTAACTAGTAATGTCATTCGCTTCCCTTTGTAGTTAGTGTTGCTAATTTGGATGCAAGTTAACTAAGGAAATGCTGATTGTCTCTTATATCACAATTTAATTAATGTCGACTTATGCATAAAGTTAGTATAGCATCTATGTATATATGTATTTGTAAGTGTATATTTGTATATGTTACATAACTCTTATTAATGTTGTTTTTAAGCATTTTAATGTACGTTACCTATCACATATTTAGTAATTTTGAAATATACTGCATATCTGGTTAATTCTTACTAGTCAGATTGCACTCAATCTCAAAATAATGTGAAAACCTGCTACCAATTGTCGCTTCTATTTTTCTTTTTTAGTGCAATATTTGAGGAGCGGGATTTATGTTCTAAGGAAATTGCAGATATGCTTTTTATTTTCATTGTTTCTTACTATAAACGTTATTGTGTACGTTCTATAGGCATGCTCAATTATTTTTACGTTATTATTACATTTCACCCGTTTGGGATGATGATGTAGTATTGTCAGTAGATTTTAAATACACGTAGGACCCTCGTACACAATATAAAACTTAATATGCATTAACGAGGGGATTATTCAATCGTCCATATCTAATGTTTTGATTCTATAACCTATGTATATTACGGTGAATTAGTATCATTGTGATAAATTAAAGTTGAATTATGTGTTCTTGAAAACAGTGTCGTTTTTTTGCTGTTTCTGGTGTAATGGGATGCGATTGGGATCATTTTCCTTTCTCACTCATTATTAACTATATGATGAATATAAGATGCCTTGTACGGAATGTTAATAATTTAATAGGCAGATTATTTAAATAACCGAAATGCACCTATCTGTAGATATCTTACTATAACAATATTATAATATATAAATAAGTTCAAACACAAATTGACTCACATTACTATCAATTTATTAATAACATAAATATTGTTAATTTTGGTAACTTCAGATTCTTTTACCATTTTTTTTTTCCTATTTTAGCCGTAAGTCTTATTACTTGGGAATTTATGTATGCAGACGGTATTATCAGATGCGCAAAAAGGCTTCACGCCAATCTCGTAGCTAATGTTATCAGACTTCCAATGAGTTTCTTTGAGATGACACCAGTTGGTAGACTGCTCTCTAGATTTTCGAGTGACATTCACGTGGTTGATTTAACCCTACCGCATAACATAAAGGCTTTTACCATGAACATTTTCAAGGTGTGTTTTAAAGATATTTTTGTGTATATACTCTCTGTCTATTTTATGTTTTAACCCGGGTCGTCGATGCTTGTTTGCATAAAATAAATGGAATCAAAATAATACTCAGAAATAGTTTGCACGTGTTTCAAGATATTTTTGAGAGGTCCATCACATCGACCAGAACATTGATACACTGGCCGTATTTGCGTCAATGCGCATTCCCTGCGCTACCTTTGGATAACATGCAGCTCGTACCGACTGACTCCAACATTAAAAAGAAGGCGCATATCACTTAAGAAGATAGGAAGTGAAGTGGAGCCACTATTAACAAAATACTCTAAGATATAGATTACATACAAATTTCGGAGATTAGATGCCTACTATGAGGATAGTGTTTAAATACCTATTATCTCTGATCTATATTTTGCATAAGAATTGATCCATGCCACTCGTCGTTTTCTCTCTCTAATGTTGGAGTTAATTGTCTGCATAGCTTTGGTCATGTGGGCGTTATTCATACAATCGTATACAGGGTTATGCATGTATATATAATGGATCCATGATCCTCCTAAGCGTGCTCTGACGAAAAATACAAAAGAAAATACACTATTTGACATTTATTGACGACTGATAGCAGACCCAATAAAGGAAAGAACAGGAGGAATTGACACACAATAAATTTAGGTCTCAGTGTATCATCCTCTCATTTAGTTGAACAATGCAATAGTATAACTATACCCGTCACACTCATGAAGTCAAGTAATGTAGATCTTTGTCTACAACATAAGCGTAAATTTTAATTCTTTTTTCAGTAGCAGATCTTAAAAAGGATTGCTAAATTAATATATTATCTTTATTTATACCACATTTGAATGGCGTAGGTTAAAACAAAATAGAGAGAGTGTACATATATTTTTCTTTTAATCTACTTGTAGAGATATTTATAGTAGTCATGCTTTTAATTATGCATTGCTTTTGTTCTAATTGCTAAATTATAGTTTTGTTTCTAATATCAGCTTATGTTGTTTTGCATTTTGTACAGTTTACTTTTTCTCGGAAAATATTTGAAAAAAAGCTGTATATACTCTAAAATGTTTTTTTTTTTGCCAAAGACTTCGCTGTACTATTTCATCAATTCTCACTAACAATACTAACAGTATCTTGGGCTTTTCTTCTCCGCTTTTCACTATTTAAAATGACACATTTTATATTAGGAGCCGTAGTTTTACCACGCGTGCTTGAAGAGAACATATCCTCTTCCTGACCACATCATTTTGACATTTTCAGCAAGTGGTGCGGTCTTTGCCGATTTGGCTCCCGAACTCGGTTGTTGGTACGCAGCGCGTGCGCTGCACAACAATATGTTGCACGGCATATTAAGAGCGCCCTTAAACTTTTTTGACGTAACACCTCAAGGTCGTGTTCTGGCTAGGTTTTCTAAAGACCTGGACGAATTGGATACAAGTTTACCATTCATAGTTACCGATGGAGCGTATTGTTTTTTCGAGGTATTGTTTCCGATGCATTTGTTTTTCAGAAAGACAGGAAAACACTAACGTGCGTATGGACAAATCTAAAATAACTAATTAACACGGTATTTAGATAAGAGCAGGTGTTACAGATTTTGTAAATAAGTAATATCTCCGTTTCTGGAAAGAGATGATTTAGGGAAACTTATGTTGTGCCTTAAAAAAAATCATACTCCTTCAGATTGTATACTTCTTTTCGCTCTCTTTAAGGTTGCTTTTTTGTTATATATATATTTATGTTTTTCTTTGCGTTTTGGAATGGTGAACTCCAATGAATTTTTATATATATTTTTCCTTTTAATATGGAGTGACATCGCTTTAAAAAGAATCATTTTTTTATTTCCTTTAATCACGAAGATATTGCTTACATACACGAATCTATATACAGCTACAATCATCACGTGCTCCTAACTTATTCTAACACATGGAGTATATCGTCATATATTTGTTTGTTCTACGTCACAACTAATTATTTTAATTGCTGTACTTGTTCAGTAATCATTTTGATACAAAAAGTTGTGATACAAAAATGAAATACTTGCTTATAATACACACAGTTCATAAACGCATTACACGTAAACTCCCAATTTTAGAATTGATTGCGGATTGTTTCTTTAGGATTGCAACTTTTAATTATTTTATTGGACTATGGTCAAAAGCTGCCTCTGCATTATTTATAGATATCACCGACTTCGTTGGCTTTATGAAGTTATAGCCCATATTATAGTGATGGATGCTTATTGACCGTAGCTGGTTTAACTGAGAATGTAGACGTCTTTTTAAAGGTGGTTTAAAAAAATCACAATTTTATTACAAATATAATTATTTAAATGAAATAAAAAAAAAAACAATCCTCTCGATAATGAATTATTTTCTTTTATTTCTTTAAATGTAATCTTCATTAGAGTAGTAATTCCTAATTGTATCCATTTAACATAGTAGACGCCTGGTGATGTTAAGTGATTAGCATAATCGTAACCTTTCCACACGCACCTTGTTTATCACCCTGTTTTATTTGATCATAGCTATTTGTTTTGAGTGTATTACAAACGCTTCAGCGGGTTTTTGTGTCAAAAATATAAACGGCGCTGCGGGAAGAATTTAAATATGACTGCTTAAACTTAAAAACAGTAACAAAGAAAGGAATAACTTACAGTCAGTATATATTTTTCTTATTTACGATAAAAACTGTAAGTTATTCTTTGATGTAGATTGTGTTAATAAATTCCTTTGTTTTTTTTTTGTTAGGTATTAGGTACTCTTGTAGTTATTAGCTACACCACGCCTTGGTTCGTCGGTGTGATTGTGCCGATTGCCTTTTTGTACTATTTCATACAGAGGTTTTATGTAGCAACTTCTAGACAGTTGAAGCGCTTAGAGTCAGTATCCAGGTCACCTATCTATTCGCATTTCGGTGAAACGGTAACAGGGGCTCAAGTTATCAGAGCCTTTGACGAGAAAAAGAGATTCATAAATGAATCAGAAAACAAAGTAGATTTCAATCAAGTATGCTATTATCCCAGCATCATCGCTAATAGATGGTTGGCGGTCAGATTAGAAATGGTAGGAAATCTGATTATCTTATTCGCTGCCTTATTTGCTGTACTTAGCGATGATCAGAATTCTGGCGAAGTTGGTTTGTCAGTCAGCTACGCTTTGCAGGTAATTTTTACTCAACATCCCAATACTAAGGCACCTGTTTACATATTACCTTCGCTAGATTACCCAAACTTTGAACTGGTTAGTAAGAATGACATCAGATGTAGAAACGAATATCGTTGCTGTAGAACGCATCAAAGAATACGGTGAGACCGAGCAAGAAGCTCCTTGGGATATTCCGAACAAGCAACCTAAGGAGAACTGGCCGGACAATGGCAAAGTTGAATTCAGAAATTACGCCGTTCGTTATAGAAAAGGTTTGGATCTCGTTCTAAAAAACGTGAATTTCGTAGTAAAGGGAGGAGAAAAGGTTGGAATTGTCGGGAGAACGGGGGCTGGGAAATCCAGTTTAACTTTAGCTTTATTTAGGTAATAACTTTTGTTAACTTAAATCAATGCAATATGCCGTTTTATTTATTTGATATTTTAGAATCATTGAAGCATCAGAAGGTCACATCTTAATAGATGGCATTAACGTATCCGAAATGGGTCTACATGCACTTAGATCGAAATTGACTATTATTCCACAAGATGCTGTTTTGTTCTCAGGAACGCTTCGGATGAATTTGGACCCATTCGATAAACATAACGACAATGAAGTATGGGCAGCTTTAGAACATGCCCATCTAAAATCATTTGTGGAAGGTAAGCATAATGTGATAAATATAAACTCGAGTATGAATATGTCACCGGTGTTGCTTCTACTTCTCTATATTTTTTCCTGATTTTTTAGGCTTACCATCAGGTTTAAATCATGAAGTCGCGGAAGGGGGTGAAAATCTCTCAGTAGGCCAACGCCAACTTATTTGTCTTAGTCGAGCTCTTTTACGCAAGACAAAAGTACTTATTTTGGATGAAGCTACAGCTGCAGTAGATCTGGAAACGGACGATTTGATTCAGAAAACTATTAGAACAGAGTTCAAAAATTGCACCGTACTTACCATAGCCCATAGGCTCAATACCATAATGGACTCTGATAGAGTTATAGTTTTAGACAGAGGCAGAATAGTAGAATTTGATTCGCCGGCTAACCTTCTAGCTAATCGGGATTCCATATTCCATAGCATGTGTAGAGACGCCGGCTTAGCATAGTCGGCATAATTAATTACTTAATTTGTTCTATTTTGTTTTAAATATCTGAATAAAAATAGAATATTTTTATACGTACACATAATTTTACTTAATGTATATATTAATTTTTTTGTTTTTAATTTGTTCTGAGTAATGAATCGTTTTTATTTTCGCGAAGGAATTTATTTTTTTATGTCGCCATTTTTGTAAGTACTTATTGTTTTACAATACTTCAGTTTGTTTTTATTAGTGTATAAGGATATTAAAATGTGTACTTAGAATTTGACTTAACGTGAACTTGCCTTATTCTTAAAAGTAAAGCCATTAGGTACTTTAATACTTTTGTAAAGCGATGTATAATATAATATATCTGTGAAAGCCGTGCATACCTTTATTGAACGATTTTAATAGTATAGTTATTAATCTAAGATTATGCATCACTGTTATGATTTTACAGAAGCCTTGTTATGTTATACCACGTCAGTATATTACGTTATATAAATACTTTTTTTGTTACCTCTTAAATATATCACATTATTTATTTGTTGAAATAATGTAAAAGAATCTTTAAATTAATATCAATAAAAGGAAGTGTTGAAAGTTTTATTTACTTATTTTATTTAATTATAGTTATGTATAGTGCGGTATCGTTTATTTAGCTGAAAAGAATAAACCTCAGATTCTTACCTATTACGTAAGGGAACAAATTCATTGGTCGCAGTTAATTTCGCCCGACCTAGCACACAAATATTCGTACTTGTGGGTTCTCGGCTCACAAACCGTACTCATACTCACAAAACTGTAGTTTCTGGCCTAGTGATACACGTAACTAATCGCTTAACAAAAATCAAATAATGGATATTAAAAATTAAATATCACCGTGCCAGCGTGTAACGGGTCGCTAAAAGTGGCTAAAAATTACATTCTTCAAATCTAGCTTATTTATCTTACAATGAGTATATTTTTACCTACATTATAGTAAGCAGCGCAGGACCTGGAGAGTGTGTTAACTGTTGTTATTATAAAAAGAAATAAAACACAAACACTGTGTATACTAAATTTATATTCAGATTTGTAACACAAAGTAACCCTCGCGTTCTTTTATGGCTGCGTTCCGAGTCGCGCATAATGCATTGTATGCGTCTGATGTAACGACACATCGTTCCGATTTAACATGTATGCGTGCATAAAAAGTTGCCGCGAAATCAGTTTAGACCCTGACAGAGGCTAGAATGGAACATGCAACGCATAGAAAAAAAAGGTAATGCAGCCTATGCGTAGCATATGAACATGTAAATCGGAAAGCTCACAGTGTTCTATGTTTTTCAATGCACGCATCGCATAAAATGCGCGACTCGGAACGCAGCCCTGGTCGAAAGGTCACCTCGCGGGCGCCGTAGCGTCGATTTTCATTTACAAACTGTAAACACCCATATCTGGGGTTGCCATATTTTCAAAAGCAAAAATACGGACAGTGCACCATATCAATTAACATTTCCGTGAAATGTTCTTCAATATTCACTTGAGACATATTGTTTAATTATTAATATTATTATATAAAAATATAGATATATATCTCTTCAGACGTGATGCTACTGGAAATTCAATGCTAACGTACATCATACGAAAGTTTGAATGCTAAAATAACTATAAGATGACAAAACTACGACTTGAGTACGACAAATTGGAAACTAGAAAAAAAAAAATACGGACGCCTTGCAGAAATACGTACAAACTACGGACAGTTTATAATCTACGGACAAGGCTTATAAAATACGGACTGTTCGTAGAAAATACGGACGTATGGCAACCCTACCCATATCAAGAACGGTAAGAGCTAAGAGGACGGGCGCCGTGCCATTCGATTCCTTCCGGCGAGACGCTCATTCTGGTGTATAACATGTTGGGGTTATCTCAACATTTCGGTGATTTTTAGTAATTAGATTACATTAAGAACGTGTGCAACACTCAGTGGTTATTAGCATACATATGTTTCACCTTACCAAGGATCTGAAACTACGATGTGTATCTATAAAGGATAACAATAATTGTAGTGTGTTACACACGTTTTTAATGTGACCTAATTTTTTTTTGATAGCCTATGTATTCACAGTTTATTTTTACATGTAAATGACCTATGTGCAGACTTGTAGTCTTGAGATCAGATTTTGTTTAGTAGCACAAACTTCTCCACCTATTGCTGTGTTCGCAATTGTATCTTCTTGGTTCTTCCCTGTCATTCTGTCTTATTGTCACTTAAAAAACGCCTTCCTCACTTTGAAACGTATTTTGAAGCGGTCTTGTATACTGGTTCAAAAACGCTTGAACCAGTTTCAATATTGACGTCACTACTTGAACCGCATTTGTCGCCAAAATGACATGTTTTGATATGCTACACAGCATTTTCGTATCGCTGCATCGCGAAAAAACGCCTTTAAGCTCGCAATTAATAAAATATAAATTTTCCGTAATTATTTTTGGGTAACTTCAACTCTGAAGTATGATTTCGTATTTCGTTAATAGAAGAATAATTGTTATTTTAATACCTAATTTAATATTATGTTGAAATTACTAAAAATAGATAATGGTGGAAAATTTAAATTTGGGTATTAGGATAACTAGAACTGAAGGTTTGTTTGTTATTGTTATAGTTTCTACAGTGGCTTGTGATTAGAACAAGGTAGAAGATTCACTCTATACCTCTATAGGAAAATGTATATATAAATCTTAAGTTATAGTAAACCTCATGTTATTTGCAATGTTTTTAGCAAATTAGCCTTAATTTTTGCTGTTGACTGTGGTTCTTCGCTTATTTTGATATTTTGAGTGTGGGTGCATACTACAGGAACACTGATGTGTTAATAACTATTGACGATGTGACGCCGATACCATACCTTTGATCTCCAAGGGAGAAAAAAATGGTGACCTTCAGTCCTCTTATTAATTGCCAGCGGCCGCGTTCAGAGTACGTAAATGCTACGTAGCTGCTCCCAAACAGTTTGGGAACGGTTGTCAATTTGTCTCAAAAACGTACCGCTATATTGCCGCTACATCAATACAATAAGTACAATAAAATAAAATAAATCAATACAATGAACCGGTCGCCATTTTGTATAGCGGAAACCGCTACTGATTTGCTACGTGTCAGGTTGACATGTTTCCTTATCAGAGTTGTAACCCGCTTGAATGTGCGTTTATACTACCTTATCTCTGGTTTGTACATACCTAGTTTATAGGAGCTTCGGAAACTGTCAAATGATTGTCAAGAACTTCAGGAGGCGAATTTGCCTTCCGAGCAATTGGCTAGAACGAATTCCGAAAAGGTGGAAATTTCGCGCAGTTAAAATTTGCTAGCTGTCCGATCTTGCATACATGTTTCTTGGCGATACAGCCCGATAGATGCTACGATGCTACTGCCGAATCGCAAAAAATTCGCAAAATTCTGAATGCAACCGACACCCAATTGCTGAGTGCGCACTACCTGAATGCAGCCGTTCATCTAAAATGAACAAACATACAGTCCATACGTTCTTATAGGTTTGTTGTTTGGTGTTACACCAATTACACTAGTGCAGCATCAACGAACAAACCTTACTCCTATAACTATAGGTTTGTTTGTTGGTACACACTTTCTACACTGGTTTGTGATGAAAACAGGATAGAAGATTCACTATTCACGTACCAGAGAAAGATAAAATATGCAGGAGTTGTAACATCAACGAACAAACCTTAGATGATGTAGTTTTTTATTTACAAAGTTGAATCTGGTTGAATTACTTATAAATAAGGGGAAAGAAAATGTTTTCATTGAAACATATAATATATTCTAAATAAAAGGCCTCTCTTTTTATTTTTTTGTTTGTTTGTTTATATATTAAAAAAATGTTTACATTCACATTTTTGATATCTATGTAAATTTGTTTTCATAATTTTGCCGCTCAACTGTGGTTCAACGCGTGTCGACCGTTGCCGTTCCTCCGTTGCTGTCGAATTGACACGATTGACATGTTGCATTTGTGAGTTTTGTGGACGTTTTTTATTCGAAATGGCAAGTTCTATTGATGATTTATTCGATTGTTTGGAGGAAACTCCTGAATACACTGACAATATCGCCGAAACAGAATTCACGGAAAAGTCTAGCATTGCAGATAAGTTGGTTGAAGTTAACATAACCTGTATAACACACGCTGATCTTTTTTTTTAATTGTAGAGTACTATTCGAATCGGAAAATAGAGGAGTTAAAAGGGAGCACGAAAAACAGTACGACGAGAATTTAAAGAAGAACAAGGTGGAGGACGAAATACCAGTTGATGATGTAAAGTATGTCAAATTATAACAGTCTTTTAAACCGTTTTAATATCAGCATGTGTGGTGGGTATTTTGATCTATTTGTTATATTACACTTTTTATATTTGCAGTTTTGAAGAATTTAAGGAAAGAATTGTAGTACATACTATAGAAACCATTGAAGCATGTACTCATGAAGTGGCATATCCACCGGGACAGGCATATATGCCGCTACAACCACATAAAGGAGAACCTGCAAAAAAATATATGTTCACTCTGGATCCATTTCAAAAAGAATCAATTTTATGTATTGATAACAATCAATCAGTATTAGTTTCCGCTCATACATCTGCAGGAAAAACGGTGGTTGCCGAGTAAGTTATATAGGATGTTTACTTATTAATATGACACTTTTGTTATCTTGAAAAGTATAAGTGATACAGAAAATTCATAAAAATAACACTTTCTTAAAGTTAAAAGTAATGTGTTACTAGAAAGTCACTGCTACCTCAGAACACATTTTAATGAAAGCTATGTTAGAAAGAAAAGTTTTTCAATTTCAAATCGCTGGTTAGTAAAATTGTGCATTTTGGAAATATGTATGTATGTAAATTCTATTCAGAAACCAATTACCAAATCGGTTTTACAAATAAAAGTGATAAACTATTACATATTTAAATTATTAAGTTTATTTTTTCTATATGTATGCGTTTTATTATATCATTCCTACATTAATATTACTATAAAAATGTGGTGGCGAAAAAGTGTTCACACAAGCAATCCTCCCTCCAATCATGGAGAAGTTTCACTGTTTTTTTTGTTATATATGTCAAAATAGCATAGTTCTGAAAAAGTATTTACCGTATTTCCTTTCAACTTATAAACTAATTACAAATAGTTATGATCTCTGACACTTATGTACTTCAACAAGTAATAACACTAAAAATTAACTATCAAATTTTTAGTGTAAGGAGATTAGGAGTATCAACTGCATATCCTGTCTACCTCACTGCAGCTTAGTGATGTGCTAAATTTTGGTAACCTCTAGCTGGGTACCAAGAAATATGTGTCGGTAATGGGTGGTTTCAACAAAGGCACAGTCACAATTTTGTTATAAAATTTGATAATAACAGATTAACTGAATTTTTGTATCATTCAATATAAAGAATTTTAAGATAAAGACGCATGAAGTGCTTTATCTCAACATTTTATAACACTGGAATGCAGATTTTAAGTGTCTCAATATTACCAATTTTATTTTGATTGTCCTTTGTGTTTTTAAAGTTCATGTCATGTGCATTTACTACGGGGACCGTATATTACTTTGCTGATTAAATGCATTATTAATTATTGAGCAATCGATCGTAAGAAGTCTTAGGAAACCACTTCAGCTGCCCCTCTTTCTTTTTTTTTCGAGATAGCAATAGCTATGGGAACGTTCAGCTCGATGGGGTGTTCTTCTGACTATTTATTGTCGAGCGTGCGTGTCGATATACAATACAATAAACTACATAACCGTCAAAATTCAACAATAGTCATTGAAATCAGAAATCAATTTTAACAGTGTAAAACCAGCTGTTTTGTCTCTTATTTGTTAATGTATATTTATTTATTTTTTTGTGAAAATCTGTAATCTATATTAATATCGAGCTTGCGGCTGCGTAGAAATGGTCTTAACTGCATATCTAAAATGGGTTTTTCTTGCTATACTGGTTAAATCTGTTTTTTTTTTTGCGCTGCTTATGAATGGTTGTCTTCAGCGGAAGTAACTATTGTGGACCAGTTGACTTAACGAAGATATACAAGAAGGGTCACTATTACTATTCGACTTTGTGTGGCCAGAAACACCGCAAGCGCAACTTCATTATATTAGCACCAGATGCTTCAGTTTTCTTCTTTAATTTACATCAATCATAAAGAACATGTCAGAGATGGAAGAACAATCATAACTTAAGATGGTGGCTGCGTTAAACGTGCATATGTACAGGTGTCTCATTTTCGATACTTTTGCTCTTTGCGCCCTTTTTGGATCAAACTTAAAATGGTAAAGTTAAAAATTTGATCATCATCATGAATGCGTTAAAATTCTTTCGAAAAAGATGTCAAGAGTGCATTGAAAACAACGGAGGGGCTTTCGAACATTTGCAATGATTCCTGTTATTTTTTTCCTTAATCTGAATCTTTTATTTCGTTTCAAAGTTTCTATAGTTTTTTAATTTATTTTCTTATGCCTACTATTTCTTATACTCTTTGTCTGTTAAAATATATTGTGTAATGTCATAGTTTTGTTTCTAGGATATTAAGCTTTTGTTTGCCTACTGTGGTTTAAAATAATAAAGTTTAAATAAATCGCCTAGGAAACCAATATCATCCATGATGTGTGATATTTTTGAAAAGAGAATTTAAAATGCTATCTAAAATTAATTAAAATATACAGAATGTCGCATTCAAAAAAATAGGTTAGGTCCGATAACTTTTTTATTTGGGCCCGTATACTTATTCTGAAAACGACAGATTATTAAATAATCATTATAAAGAAACTTTCGTATAAACTATCTCTCTGTATCTCTTTTAACTAAGAATATTTAAGGTAATTTTGAAATTTACAATTTTTTCATTTTCTCCCGCATCTCTTAAGCGAGCGAAAATTTTCAAATTTTGATTTTACTATTTTAAGATTGATCCAAAAAAAAGCACATGACACCTATATTGCTCTTTTGATAACACTATAAATGTGTCGAAAATGGCACAGCTTGTACATCTAGTTGGGATTTGGGGGATATTAAAGACATTATTACTGTTATTATTAAATAATAAATAGTAAGAAAGAAACCAAATGAGAATAAATGGAATTAAAAGCGCATTAGTATTATTCTAGCAATAATGTTTAATGATTCTCAGTTATGCATGATTAGGCACAATGACCGTCAAAATTTTATGTCAGAACAATGATGGATCAAGTGGTAGAGAACAATGCCTTTGATCTTGTACCTGAAAATAACAAAAACCTTATACATAACATATATCTTCGAAAAGTTCTGGATGTATTTCTTTCAATGTTTTATTCGTATAAAATATGGAACTTTTTCCTGTGTAATTGCGCTGAATCGCTTATACTTTGCGAAATAGCAATAATTTCGTTGCCAAATAGTAGTCTGCATGTTTCACATCTTAGTTTTATTGTAGGTATGCAGTTGCATTATCTCTTAAAAACAAGCAAAGAGTTATTTATACAACACCAATAAAGGCTTTGTCTAATCAGAAGTATAGAGAATTTTATGATGAATTTAAAGACGTCGGATTGGTTACTGGTGATGTTACGATAAATCCAAGTGCTTCATGTTTAATTATGACGACAGAGGTGAAAACTTCTTTCTTTGTATTGATTCATAAGTAGTTCACATTTATGTTCTAGATTTTACGTAATATGTTGTATAGAGGATCGGAAATTATGAGAGAAGTCGGCTGGGTAGTTTTTGATGAAATTCATTATATGAGAGATAAGGAAAGGGGTGTCGTGTGGGAGGAAACATTGATCCTTTTACCACATAATGTCCATTTTGTTTTCTTATCAGCTACAATTCCTAATGCTAGCCAATTTGCGGAATGGGTTGCTCACATTCATCAACAACCCTGCCATGTCGTATACACGGATTTTCGTCCAACACCTTTACAACATTTTATATTCCCCGCTGGTGGTCAAGGGATTCATATGGTCGTTGATGAAAGCGTATGTAGTTTTATGTACAGAAAAACATTTTGTATAGTGGATTGTGAAGATGAAGGCATCTCTCTACGGGAAATTTCATCAAAAAATATTTTCGCAGGGAACTTTTAAAGACGAAAACTTTAATACTGCGATGGCCTGCTTGCAATCGGTTGGTGATGCGGCAAAAGGGGATCAGAAAGGTCGAAAAGGTGGTATCAGTGGTAAAGATCCTGCACAAACAGACATCTTCAAAATGGTGAAAATGATAATGGAGAGAGATTTTGCACCAGTAATTGTTTTTAGCTTTAGCAAGAAAGATTGCGAACTCTATGCTACGCAGATGACAAAGTTAGATTTCAATACAAGTAGGTAACTTAGCTATGCAATGCAACTGATTTATTATAAAAATGGCAGCTATACCTACAACACTTATATCATCATATTTCAAAATCCAATCAAATGGCACTTTTTTTTAAAGATTGGTATGATTTTAACTTAAAAAAAAAAACTGCTGCTCTTCTATTCCTTACTAACACCTGTGTTAAAAATATTTATTTTTGCATACTAATTCATAGCCTTTCACTTTGCTATTTGGATTTTTTTTTCTGAGAGCACAGTGAGTGCGCTCCTCCTATAGTGCTGGAAAATAGTATGAAACATGAACATTTTTTAATCACACAAAGAGGATTATAAGTATGTGGGTTTTTGTGTAATTATAAGCTCCTAGAGTTTTTGCAAGGTTTGATTTGAAATGCGTCATACGACTGTACGCATTTACATTTCAGCTGCTGAAAAACAATTAGTTGATGAAGTATTTTGCAATGCTATGGATGTTCTAAATGAAAGTGATAGACGATTACCACAGGTGGAAAATTTATTACCATTACTAAGGAGAGGTATTTTGTCGTTATTTTTTGCTTTTATTTTTTTAAGTAGGTTTCTTTTTTAATCTAACGCAGGTATTGGTATTCATCATGGAGGTTTATTGCCAATTCTAAAAGAAACTATTGAAATATTGTTCGGTGAGGGTCTCATCAAGGCATTGTTTGCCACCGAAACTTTTGCTATGGGATTAAATATGCCTGCGCGAACTGTTCTTTTCACTGGCATGCGAAAGTTTGACGGCAGTGATTACCGTTGGGTTAGATAAATTATTCTTGCACTTACAATACAATCTAATTCAATCCTTTTTTTTTCGTGTTTAGCTGACATCAGGTGAATATATACAGATGTCTGGGAGAGCTGGAAGACGAGGATTGGATGATAAAGGTATAGTAATTTTAATGGTCGATGAGAAAGTTCCTCCAGCTGCCGGTAGAGAGATCGTGAAAGGGCAACCCGATCCTATAAACTCTGCTTTCCATTTGACATATAATATGGTATTGAATTTGTTAAGGGTCGAAGAAATTAATCCTGAATATATGCTGGAGCGGTCATTTTACCAATTCCAAAATCAAACAGCTATACCTGGTTTATATGAAAGTTAGTTAGCTTTTATCTTCACTGTTAATATAATGCCGATTGTGCTATTGTAGAATATCAACAAAAATTAAATGAATATAACAAGATGCCTATTGAAGATGAGGATACAATAGCTGTATATTACGATATTCGAGAAGAATTGAACGTACTAGCGAGAGATTTTAGAACATATATTACGAAACCAGAATATTTACTGCCATTCTTGCAACCAGGACGTTTAGTAAAGGTAAAAATTATTAATTTGAGAAGCTGTGAAGTCGGTTAAATATTAATTTATTAATATTTAGATTAAGAATAAGGAGGACGAATATGATTGGGGAGCCGTCATAAACTTTAAGAAAACATTGGAAAATGCTCCTGGTGGTAGAAAAGGACGTGCAAATCCTGCGCAGAATTCAGTAAAAATTCAGGTGGATCTGCTTTTGCATGTTGTAACTATGGACTCGAACAATCAAGACGTTGATGTTATACCGAAGCCATGCCCAGTTTCGCAGGTAAATACTTTTTTTCGTATGTGTTTGCATTTTAAATAATACACACAATGCAGTAATTTTTAAGTTGATTATATAATAGTGTGATTGCGTTATAAGTAGTTTTTTTTTTATTAAATAATTAAAAGCAGCAATCAGAATTTTAAATTCTATATGCTTGGGAAACTTGCTAATTAGATTCAATAGTCAAAATGAGCCCCATTCATTGAAAATGTCTCTTTTTCATCATATCATTTTTTTCCTTGCACAAGTGATTCTAACCCGTTATTTGTTCGTGCCTCTGGGATTACCTTTATTTTTTTACTTGTTTCTTTGTATTATCTCTTGCGCATTTAACCTGCCGAAGCTAAATCTAAAATGATTTTGAATATATTTTTGACAACTTTCCTAGTTTTTTTTTTGTTACATTTAGACATTTGTGAATAAAAATCTAAAAAAATCGAATATTTCTAACTGTTGTAAAAATTATTATTATATATAAATCCCCAAAAAATATGAACAATGTTCTTTTGGTTTTGAATTACTGAGAAAAACAAATGCTTTAGATACATTTATTTTGGTTAATAAAAATAAAATAAGGTAAAGAATATGTTCCATTTATGAAACAATGGTAGGAAAAAGGTTAAGTTTAGATTAAGATAATTGCTGCTTTATAACTTATTTCTTATGACGTTCGTAATTTTCTGTCAAGCAACTAATATGTTCTCTAAAGTTGAGTTTAGATGGATTCCCAGGTATTTAACACAGGATATTAATGAGATTCGTGTTTCAGTAATGAGATATATACCTATGTTGTGTCTTCTGACTACCTTTGATTAATTTCCATCTATTACTTTTTGGTCAATTATTATTTGTGAAAAGATGATCTTATGGATTTGCAAACACAGTTACTTCTTCTTTCTGGATCGCTAGGACAGATGTGTTTGTTGTGGTAATTTCTAAAATAGGAAGGTCTTATAAGTAGAATTAGTACATGAGAAACAATATTGGGTCTAAGGCTCTGCCTTATAGAACTCCAGCGTGGATAACTTAGCAATAGAAAGGATCTGCCGTGTTTCTTCAATTTTGGATTATAGACTTGACCAAAAGTTAGGTTAACGTCCAAAACAGTTGTCTGGGAATATTTGTTTCCCTCTTCACTTGCTTCGATAATTGTGTGAAGTATTTTGTGGCGTTGTATTGTTGAATGTTCGTGACGAAATTTGTACTGTTAAGGATTGCATACATACACGTGTTGTATTATTTAAGTTCTATAGTAAATTTTACGGATTTTTTTAAATTTTAGCACGGTGAAGTTGAAGTTGTTGCCGTGGATAGCGCCTTAATAACACACATATCTTCGGTGAGATTGTACGTCCCTAACGATTTGAGATCGAAAGACAACCGTCGGAGCATGTACAAAGCCATAAAAGAGGTCAAAAAACGATTTCCCGAAGGACCTCCGTTATTAGATCCGGTGAAGGACATGAAAATAAATGACAGCAAATTTTTGGATATCGTAAAGAAAATTGAAATACTTGAGAAGAGGTAATTGCATATGTAGAAATTAATACATTTACATAACAAAATGAGTTTTCATTTTTCAGAATGTACAGTCATCCGTTACACAAAGATTCCAATCTTAACAATTTGTATTCAGCTTATGAAAAGAAAGTCATTCTGAAGAAGGAATTGATGGAGGCTAAAACCAAACTGCAAGCCGCGAAATCGGTGCTACAGTTAGACGAACTTAAATGTAGAAAGAGGATCCTGAGGAGAATGGGTTTCTGCACTAACACTGATGTAATTTTAATGAAGGGTAGGGTTGCTTGTGAACTTAGCAGGTAAGTTTTTTTTTAATTTATAAATTTCCTTGAAAAATTTGCGGACAAATGAAAAAATATCAATGGCTGAGAATAACAGAAATAATGTACCAGAAGTAGTAGTTTATTTCTGCTTATCCTGCTTTGAATGCTATAACATAATATATGTATTTATGTTGATGCATGCAGTAGAAAAAGATAAATAGCAAACGAACTTACTGTAATTATTTGCCTTTTATAACCGTTTTTGAAATATAATTGTTTTTTTTTTTCGTTCGTTAAAGCCAATAATTATTTCTTCAAATAATAGGATGGTTTTAACTAGCGAGTACGTTTTTGACTCCAATGTGGTACTGTATAATGGCACAATTTCAGATTAGTAACTTTACGTTTTGAACGCTAATTGTAAGTTCAGCATGGTTAGCAGGAAATGGAGAAGAATAAAATAAGTAAATACAAATGTCATGCGTTAAAAGTAAGGGCTTATCTTGGTAAAACAATAAAACTTGATAGTAAAATGATAAATCAGGGGAAAATAAAAAAAAAAACTAAAATGATAAATAATAAATAAATGATGCGTTTACTATTTTTTACTACACTATCAAATATTTTCGCCATCGATAATTAATTAGCCGATGTTAATTTGATAGGTTGTAATTGGAAGTTAAGATGCATATTATAAACTTTTGAACGCAAAGTGGGGCCCTATTCGGTGCAACTGGTGCTAATGTGCCAATAGTAGCGTCAAATGTTATCTGTGAGCGTCCGTCTGAAGTGTCTGAACGTGTCTTATATCATCGCTGACAGGTGGCTGAGAGCGTTCGAACGAATATATCTATTAGATACCAAATATTTTGTACCGTACATGGAATTAAATGCTTATGTACATCTGCAGCTACATTTTTCCACTTCATATTCGTTATTAGTTTTATTAAGGTTATAGTTCTATTGGTACTATCAAATGGTTTGGCCTCACGTATGTTTGATTGCCTACTACAAAATTATTATCGATTTCATTTGCTCGGCGATTTCTCCATGAACACATTTATTCATTAATTCCTCACGATCAAAGTTTAGGCATGGTTTTGTATGTACATATCTAAACGCACCTAAATTTAAAAATAAATAGAGACAAAATAAATTTACGTTATGAACAATCAATTTGCACTAGAAAAATTTCAAGAGTCAATTGTGAAAGTATTTAAGTTCTGTCACAATTGTATATATTATCAGAATATTATACAGGTAACAAAAGGCAAGCTCCCGAAGGGCTTTGCTCTGAAATCTTACTAACATTGCTATATATTTGGAAACATGTTTGCACAAAAAAAATGGTATAAATTTTACATCATGTGGATTGTCTGTTAATTCGAAAAGGTTATAAACAGTATCCGATCATTATAAAAAACATCTGTGGTACCTAGTTTGTATAACATAGTAGAAACTCATGATGAGCAGTATATTTATGATGGTAACAAGGCATTAATTCAAGGTAGCGGCAATGAAAACTATTTATTTAGGGAGTTGTATTTCGAGTATGTTCATGCTGTTGTGGAATGTAATTTACTTGAGCCCGTAAATCACGTGGAATATTTCAATAGCCTACGCATTGGCGGCGTTCTTAGATCTACCGATTATTAATATTATATTATAGCACTCAAAGATTTTAATTGAAACGTACTATAATGGAAAAGTATATTATGCCAAGAAAAAGTATGTGATTAGATTTTTAATGCTAATTTTCATTAATTTATTAAATTTTTACGATTCCTATCCCGCAATCATTATACTCACTAAATTTGTTCTGTTGATACTGTTCCCTCAATACATAATACTGTTTTATTGGTCTCCATTAGATTGGATAAAATGTATGAAAAGAGGAAAAAAAGGTCCTTTCCAATCAGGGGTTTATTTTAAAGATCATCTTAACATGCTGGCCTGCCTCTGAAGATGGCTCTAGGCCGAAACATGTTAAGATGATCTTTAAAATAAACCGCTGATGGGAAAGGATCGTTTTTCCCATCTTTTCATACATAATATACATAATAATGTATTGTAAATGGTCTTTCTACATCAGAACTTGCTACTGGAGAGAAATTAAAATCAGAAACGCTATCATAAGACTTTGACCGCAGCTTTAAATTAATATTCTCTTCAAAAAGATGTCTTAGAACATATTGAGAACTAAAAATATATTGGATAGGATAGTATATAAAAAAATGTTTTTTCTTCTTCTATAAGTAATAAAAGCAAGGGAAGTGCACACATTAGACATAGACATACTTATAATTCCGCAAAGTGGTAAAATGCTTTCAAAAAAGATTTTTGATCAAACAAATGAAACATAGGTACACTTTTAAAACTAAAAATTTAAAGAGGGCAGTGGATAAACAGTACTAAAGTTTAAGTTTATTTTCATTCATATAGTATTACAATGTACTAATTATAGCTACTCTATTGTTTCTTTGAATAAAACTCTGCTTCAAAATTGTAATATCCCATTTTTTCAAAAATTGCTGCTTGTATGTATCACTTTTTCACTAACCCCCTCATTTATAAACACATAATAACACTTCACTGTTGTAATGATAGGCAATTTTTACAAAAGTCGTCTCGTTTAGCTCAAAACACGTTCCCAGTACTAGAGGTTTATTCGTTAGGATCACACCAATAACACTGGTCCATATTTTATATTTCTTAGGTCAGTAAAGAAGGAATCTTCTGTAATGAGATTTGAAAGGAAGTGTGGACTATACATGTCCTACAAAATTATGTAGGACGTTGAATTACTTATTCGACAGCAAAATATAGCAAAACAAAATCCTCAAATGTTTCCTGGTTTTCTCAATTTTATTCAATGCTTTATCAGAGAATTACAAAAAGTCAGTTGAGCAAATAAGTATAAAATAAGAAACTTACAGTTCTGAGTGTAATTGATATAGAATGACACTACATAAATTGCTTAAAACAAGTACGTTACAACATTTTAAAATGACAGTTAGTAATCAAACAATTTAAAATTGATTAAATATGATAACCAGAGAAGTAGTTATGAAGCGCAAACACAACACAATGACAAATGTGCTGAAATCCAGGAGAGGATAGACAGGGAGTTCGCAAGCACAAAAATCACCAAATGATAAGGACCCAAACAATACAGGTGACCAACACGTACTGGGCGATGAGAAGACAACTCAAGGTAAGTAGGAGATAAAAGGATTCAACTATTTTTTCTTATGTAAAACAATACCAATTTCAAATAAGTAACAGCAGATATTGCTTAAATTATTAATATCTTGACGAAAATTGATAGTATCAGATTTAATATGCATAGATATGGTTCATTAAAAAAAAAAGCGGCCAAACAGGTACATTATCAAAATTCAAATGTTCAGCAAGTGCAGCTGTCAGGTAAATTATTACGGTCATTTTGAAACACACTGGAACGTTTGCCCCCAAATATAAATGGACTTACATTGCGAACAGGGGACAGAATGAACTACATTGGATTTAAGTTTTACACATGGAAAACGATTTAGTGAATGCAAATAGCATGAAGATTTTGTATTTGGATGGCCACTGAAACAACTCATGATGGAGAAAATTTATCTATCCCCTGAAAGCTGCTAGGGTTAATATCACTAATCGTGCCACATAGAACCTGACAAACCAGATCAGGGGTATATCGGTTAGTGACAAAAATGATGGAGCTTCTTTAAATTAATTGAGGATGTGTTATTCGAACCACACTATTTCTTACGGCTTTCAAGATGTTTACCTTCTGGCTAACCTGATGATTAGAATAAAAATGTACACATATATCTTTTTGAATATGTCTGTTTAGAATAATGGGAAACTAGTCCAAAATGACAAATTAGCTTAATGTCCAAAAAGGGAACATTCTCAGTCTTACGTTTGAAGTTTTTGAAAATATTGAGGATGAATTCACAACCATTGAAGTGGATTCGGCTGTTATGCGGTCATCCACATACTTAAAAGGAATTAGTTTGAAAGGTCAATGAAGTTGTCGAACAGATGTTCCACAACAATGCCATATAAAATTGCGAAAGCGAGGAACTTAAAACATTTGAGTTTTTTGTTTTCATTTGTGGCTGCCAAACCAGTAATTTACATTCTACATGAATCTTCTATACCGTTTTACTTACGAACCATTGTAAAAAGAGTAGCCCCAACGAACAGACCTTCTATGAATGCGTTGATCACGTGATCTATTATCTGCTCCCTCTGCCTTGGAATCTAGATACTCGAGATGTATTATTAGAACGTAGCAAACATATTTGTATAATAAAAAGAAAACTTAACCAAGTGTACCTTTAATAAATTACTGAACGAATTCAATATTTTGACATTAATGTTTTCTCATGCAGCGCAACATACGCCATTTCCCCAACAGAATATATACAAGATTATTATTTTTATATACAACCAGTTTACGGAAAAAATATTTTCAAACACTATTCATTGTGCCAGCTTCTTTATACCCTATAACTGTTTAAATCTTTTTTCCTAAAATTAATAGCTTTGAAGACATTGCAAGTGTTTCCTTTTTAAACGGACTACCTGGGGCCTATTGCATAAAAGTACAATTACAATTTACAGGTGATATTTTTGTAAAAATTTGACTTATAGGCGTTGCAAAAATAAAAAGTACAAATGTGTAAGTTCTTATGAATTTTACAATTTTACAGAATTCTTATTATTTTACAAGTGTTTCTAAAAGATTTGACGGGTGACAAATTACAGTTTTACATATAATAGTAAAATTGTAATACATATTGAACAAACCTTATTAGGTGTGTAATTTTTTTACAAAATTACATTTAATTCAATTAGTCAATTTGTTGAGTAGTTCTTCTGATGAAGATGATAATTTTCAGCAATAGAAAGCGAGAAATATTATTCGTAGCAGAGCAAGAATTAACAACACATTTCCAAATAATTTTGAGGTCAATGAACGCTTTCGAATGTCCATGATAAAGCTTGAGGAATTGTTAAATGTGGTTGGTGGTAGATTGACATTTCAAACATTAAGAAATCATACACTATCTGCTAAATAGCGGTTGTACATTACTCTTCATTGGCTTGAAAATAGAGGCCAGTATCATAGTATTTCTGACATGCATGGGGCAGATAAATTCACCGTTTGTCGAGTAGTTCACACTGTAGTAAAAGCAGTAAATGAGATTCTCTTTCCTCGTGTAGTAGATTCGCCAGATAACACAGTAGAGGTAGTGCAGAAATTTTATAGAATTGCACAAATGCCAAACGTCATTGGAAAATCTTTATCGGCAGGAACAATACCGAAAGCTTGTGCACATGGATGTCTCTCCATTTCTTTATTTTAGCTTCTTTGGTGATATTCACGGAAAACGCGTCAAATAAACGTCTTTGGCTTTTCGTATTTGTTTTAAAATTTCCAATTCCCGTTTTTCAGAGACATGGAAAATATTAACTTCAACACTTGTCAATATGACATTTATTCAAATTTAAATTGACATTTTGCTGTCCACAAATTTTTCCCAAAAACTGTCAATGTCATTAAGCGTAATATACACAATTTTGAGGTAATTTTTAGTTTCAAGATTTATAATGTAAAAATGACATACCTAACGATGTATCATTTTTACGAACGTTCAATGTGTTTTACAATTTTGCTATTGTATATATGTATTGAAACTGTAATTTGTCACCTGTCAAATCTCTTCGGAAACGCTTGTAAACTAATAAGAATTCTGCTCTAAAATTGTAAAATTCATAGGAACTTACAGATTTGTACTTTTTATTTTTGCAACACCTATACCCCAAATTTTTACAAATTGTAAAAAAATATCACCTGTAACTTGTAATATTACTTTTACGCAACAGGCCCTTGGTGTGCAAAGAAATACAGTGGAACCTCGTTGAGGCGGATCTTGTGAACCTGGATCAATTTTGACAGATAATTTTTTGTTTTAGAAATGTGCGTTGTATAAAAGAGTTTTGTCCTTATTGTTTAAAATGAGTTTAAAACTATAATTATTCGATTTGGTTTGTGAGTGTATTTTGTTGTCTACGAAAATGAAGTCATTTTTGTGTAAGTACTGTCTTTTTTTTCCCTAGTGTCCGTGTGACCCGCATTTTCGTTAACCTGGATCGGCTTTGGTCCCAATTGATCCGGGTTAACGAGGTTCCACTGTACTGATAACTTTTTTGCACCTAAAAGAAAGCCTGAATACAGCCATCGTGAAATTCTTCTTATTTGCTTAGTGCTGACGAGCTGCTCATTACCGAACTGATTTTTAATGGAGTTTTTCAACAATTATCGTCCGCGCAGGGATGCGCATTATTAAGTTGTTTTGTTTGTGACGAGAAAAGCACTCAACATCCTAAACTTAGCGAAGAACTGTCCGGGCCGTTAAGACAAATGCAGGTATTATTACCGATACAGTTTTAATGAAAAAAGCGAAACCGAATTTGCGTTATTCATGTTTGAACGATAGGATTTGGCGAGGCGGATAGCGAAAGTTAGCACGGAATGTAAATTTCCATTAGACGAGGACCAGTACGTTGAGAGATATAAGCCGTTTTTGATGGACGTCGTGTACTCGTGGTGCAACGGTTCGAATTTCAGCGACTTGTGCGCGATGACCGATATTTTCGAGGGCTCTATAATAAGGGCGATGCGAAGACTGGAGGAGTTACTGAGACAAATGGTGCAAGCGTCTAAGACGATCGGAAATACGGATTTAGAAGATAAGTTCAATAACGCCATAAAGTTGATAAAGAGGGATATTATATTCGCATCAAGTTTATATCTATAGTAAAAGTAATATAATATGCAATTAAATTAATTTTTGTTTTTTTACCCGATCTTTAATTTCAATTTTAAATTAAGGTCAATTCTGTTAAAGTACAAACGCCAGATTCATGTACATATTTTTTTTTAAACTTGTTGTAATTTAATTAATTTTTGTTTTTGTAAACACGTATTTTGTAGTAATAATTGCCGTATTCTACACTATTACGGCATTTTTTAAGGTACAATTACTTATACGGGGTATTCCACGTAAGTGAATGTTTATGACGTTCTATTATTTACTTATATTTGAGATTTTGGTACCATCATCTGTTCGATTGGAACTATAAATGCCAAATACTTTAACCAAAATATCACTTCTGGTTAACCGGAAATGGACGTCAACTTTCTTATTTTAAATAGAATGATATAATTGTTTATTCATTTTTGGATTCTACGACCATAAATACGTCCGTCTTCATTAGCTGTTTCGATAGCTACAGTTGACGTTTTTGAGTTATTTAAGTTTTTCTTTTTTTTAGTCATAATCATTGCATCGTTGAGAAATTAATATCTCGGTTAACCCTGCAAGTAGAGACTCCAAATTTGCTATGTTATGAATGTAGATGTAACTCTAAGAAACGGTACACACACTTCACATTCTAACATACAGGCTGTTCAAAACTGAGGAACAAAGAGACATATTTTCAAATGCAGAAAATTCAATTTTTTTTAAATAGAAATATCATCCATCATTCTATATCAGCATTCCCTATACCTATCTTTAATAAATTTTGAGATATTAGGGATTTTTGCTAAACAGACTAACTAGCGCTATTTTTAAATGTTTGTAGCTGACTCTGAATGGGATTAATGTCAAATTCTTCAAAAATAGCTAATGAAGACTGCAGTATTTATGATCCTAAAATCCAAAAATAAATAAACAATTATACCATTCTATTTAAAATAACAAAGTTTACGCCCATTTCCGGTCAATCGGCAGTGATACATATTTTGGTTAAAGTATTTCACATTTATAGCTCCAATCGAACAGATAATGGTGCCAAAATCTCAAATATAAGTAAATAATAGAACATCATAAACTTTTAATGAACCACTTGCGTGGAATACCCAGTATATTTCAGATTTAATTTAATATTCAACAATATCTCAGCAACCAACCAGATAAAGGACATTAGGGTCTATAAAATCTAGGATATACTGCACTACCTGAAACCTATGCTATTCTAGCTTTTCTGTGAATAAGTAAATACTTGGACTTGTTTACATATAAGGGTGCGATCGCAGTTCTGTGGCGGGAATTGAATACTTACCGTATTTTACTATAAGACGCGCTTTTTTACATGGTCTCAAATTTTGGCGTCTTATCGTCCGGTGCGTCTTATAGTTCGAAAAATACAGTATATTTTGTAGTATAATATATTTGGTGGAGACTTGATGTAACAAACAACCGATTAAGAAACATCGAAAAGGTTAAGAAAACTAAAGAAAAAATTGCCTACTATTTTACAATATATTTAATTATTCACGTTTATAACATTTTCTTAATTAAACTAACCAAATAGATTAAAATCTACATACAGTAAAACGATGGACAAAATATATTTTCTACATTTCTTCATTATTTTTTTGTACGCGTTTTCAATTGTTCTCTGAGCTATAGTGTTTTTCACGAATATTTTATTTGTTATAAACGTAAAACAAATAACAAAAAAAAATTTACGCAACAGTGGTATAGAGGTCCACTAAAAAGAAGAAAAAATTAAAAAAAAAATTTAGCAATTCACTTCTGTAATATTTTCTAATCAAGAGCCTCCTCAGCTTCACGGTTAAATGGTGGACAAGTTTTTTTTTTTTTTAATTTTGTTGTTTTTAATTTTTGCTATGTATCATTTTAATCTTTCCTTAGGCTAGAGCTCTTCGTGAATTTTATTGGTTATTTTTTATATATACCAAGTTTTCGCTAAATGCATAATGCAACACAATACCGATTCTTCAAATTCTCGCATTTTTGTTTGCATTTTATATTAATGTAGAAACTCCAGAAAATATATGCTAAATACAGGTGTTCCGAAATTACGTAAACAAGCATATGGTAAAAGTGACTGAAATAATTTTGGAGATATAGGTTGGCTTTGATGAGGACACTATTAAATGGAGAAAGCGTTTGTGTACTATTCAGACATTTAAAAATTAATGTTTAAAAGAACACCTGTTCTTATCCAGGTCGGAATTACTAGTTATTGTATAACAGCGTTTAAAAAATATTAAAATAAGAATTAGTAGCACCACCGTGTTTACTATAGAAAAATATAGCAGATGTCTAAAAAAGTATATACAGAGACATTAAAAAGAAATAACGTTGATCACATTTTTTGAGTGCCCAAACGTCATATTTTGAATCTGATTACAAAAACTTACGCTCAAGTTATTTCATAAGAGTGTAAGATTTTTACATTTTCCAAAATTCAATGTACTACGTTAAAAGCACCAAAGCATCAACTTTTTCGTGTGCCCTCGAAAACTTTCGGGTTTTTTTTTTTTTTTTTTTTTTAAATCATTACAATACCTTTTCCTCATTTAGCCCATTCTGTATCTCATCCCAAGTAAATTGAGTAATTTGCAGATCAAGGTCCATTTTGGATATTTTGTTCGAAATTATCTAAGATAATTCTAGATTTGACCACTTGAATGCGGGACAACTGTATTACTCAGAGTATATTTTAGATGTTAACCGTCTTTCTTCGAAAATCCCTAATCATGTTCAGTACACTATCATAAAAATTTATTACTGTGGCAGTTAAGCGGTTTTTAGCTGCTGTTGTTCTGAGATATTTATTACTCTTACATTTAAACAAACCATAGAAAAGCGGTTGGTACATAGTCAACAAACAATAAAATTGAGAGAGATCTCTGAAGATTATGAAATTTAAAGATATTTGAAAATATTTTTTCTAATTAATAGCGCTTTAATAAATATTTCAATTTCAAATAACATTTTTAAGTTTTCCTCGTTATAGAATATATTATTATATTATCTTCTAAAAACATTTTTTCTAATTTACATTTTCTTGCTGTTTATAGTAAATGAAAGTTGCAAATGAGTTGTGCTAAATCGTTAATTTAGTATTGGGTTAATTAAATAGTCGTAACATTGTCTTTGCTTAAACTGTTTTTAATGTGGCTCTTTGAAAAGCATTTATTAGACTTTCTTCTATTTCTCTTTAATGTTGAATTGAGGCATGTGTTATTAGTAAGTACATGAATATTCATGCTGTATTATATTATTTTTAATTTACTGTTTGCCTATTTTAAATATTCCTATACATATTTTTATTTTACTCTTGTGACAATGTACATGTTTTTATATACCTTTACAAGAATCTACCTGTTTTGCTAACGGGTCGTACATACGTACTGATTGTATTTGCAGAATCGACCTTAGTTTGTTTTTCAATGAGTATTATTGTCGGTTACTTCTAAGAAATTGGGCTTAACGGCATTTGCAATTGCACCCTCACGTAAATAGCCAATATTAGCGGGAAGCTACCTCGCCCCCTCCACTTCATTTACCCCTCTCGTTTTAAGTACAATAAACATTGTCCTGCAAAAGATAGGTCAGTCAGTTCAAGTTAGTCAGTTATTGTGTACATTTTAGTTATCGTCTAAGTTTGATTACCTCCCAGTTTTTCTTTTTTGTTTTTTCGTGTTATTATAAGTGTGTGTATATATCTTTTTGTATAATAAAATCATAAATTTTAGTTACTTCAATCCGTGCATATGTAGTTAGTGCGCATAGTACGGATTGAATTCTCTCTAATTTATGATGGTAATCTTCCACTCCATTTTGTTGTCGTTTCGTATGTAGTAGATGGTTTAAAATCACCGTCCCTTATCGCGAGTTAACTCGTCACTGCATTCATGTTCGATTTGTAGTACGGAGATAACTCGCGGTAGATGGCCGTGATTGCGCAGCACGTTGTTTTGTTTTTCACATTGCTTAATTTATGCTTCTTTTATTATGTTGTGCGCATGCGTGTGAAATCGGCGGAAGTCCGTGTGCGGTTTCGTCTTTGGTGATCTAGCCGTGTGATTGGTTTAAATTCGTCGTGCGGTTAGTTTACCAAGAGGAAACTAGGCGGGATATTCTACGAAGATCTAATAGCTGCACTGGCAGAAGCCTACGTGGAAAGGCGAAGAAAAAACGTGGCAATTGTTTTGAAGGAACTATTGGTGTGATGTGTTGTAGTCCGTAAGTCATATCAGAGCCGATAGTTACTTCACATCGATTGTGTTTCTCATCGACTATATCGACGTTTTTAATTTTTTTTTTTGTGTAAGTGTGGTTCGGTGTTCAACGTGCAGTGCATTTCATTCGAATGTTGGAATCTGGTCGCATTTCTCTTCTAATATTGTGACTAGATCTAACATTCGTTTGAAGCGCATTTCACTCCGCTTTTTCTATTTATTTTGAGGATTTTGAATTTTATTTTGTGATTTTTGTCATTAATTGCGAAACGTGTATTATTTGCGCGCCCATTTTACTTTAACTGCTCTGTTATGTTATTGTTTTTGCTCGCCTTGTGTTGTTGAAGAGTTATTATTTCGAGTGTACCTAATATAATTATTATTACTTCTTTTTGTTTGTAGCATATAATTAGCAGAAAAATTATGACACACTTTTCAATGACTGGATACTGTAAAAAGAGATACTATCAGCAATTTAGGCTAATAATGAATTCAGTATATTTTACGTTGCCGTCGTAGCTTTCTGGCGAAATTCAGATCATAAAGCTATGTCAGCAATGCATGATATGCCGTGAAAACAACAGTGAAGACGTTGATGTTGAGGTGCAGTAAGAAATTTTTCTGTTTGTGCATCTGTTGCAGAAACTATTTCGAGATGTTAAACCTTAAATTACATAATAACGTTGAACCTCGTAGCATGTTTTAGTTTAAAATGAAATCAGTTTGTACATATACAATCTGTTTGACAAACATTCATACCCTCAAGTAATTTTGATGTGTGGCTCAACAGCTATAGCTAATGGTTTATCACTTTATTGTTATACTACTTTAAAACTTTAAATAAATATAAATTATGGATAGAATATGAAATATTGAAATATTCATGTTGTGTGGTGTATTCATAAAAAGCTCAATAGTTTCTATTGTAAATTGGGGTCGCTCGTATCGTGTCCCATGCATGAAAGGCGTTTCAAATGTTAATAATTTAAAAAATTCTAGTTCTGACAATCTACAATTACAAAAATGTTTAAAATTGGTTTTGGAATGTCAAAATATTGTGAAATTTGCTTCTAGCAGCTAGACCCTTTTTATATTTATAACGAATGTACCTAGTTGTGTAGTATGTATAAATTACATCAAAATTTTAAATAAAGTCAGTATTTATTATTTATTATAGCGCGTTTTTTTGCCCTATACACATACATCACAGCATCTTTTATTTTCTATTATACGCGCAATTTATTTTTGTAATATTAAATGTCAACAGATTTTCTAACAGCCATTTCGGTGCATCTCATTATTGTCAAAATAAATAATAAATTTAACTACGCTATCATTTTCATAATTAAGTAAGCAGCTGGTTAATTCCTCTAAAATTGCTGAAAGTACTAATAATTACTTAATTTCTCCCTTCAGGATTTGAAGGGAATACTATATTTCGTCGGAGAAAAATAATTTTCTATTATTAAAGCACCTTCTTTAACAATAGAAAATTAGCAGCCCTGGTGGTGAATCTTTGAACACCTCTGTCTTTAGATGTTTTGACAGTATAGTCATCGCCTCAAATGGCTTGTAAAATAGGTCATCAGGTAGAACATTAGGTAAATGTAATTTTTTTTTAAATTTTAAGCGTCTCAAAATTAATTCTATTTCAAGTACGGTTACGTTGCTATCGATTACGGGTATAGCATAATGAATCGTCCCTGCAAGATAAAGATATTTTCAAATTCTTTAGATGGAGTTCTGCCATCAAAAGAGCAATTTTTACTGGCATATGTTCGCAGCTTTCTATGAAAGAGGAGGAAATAAGTTAACTATTTAATTTATAAAAGAATCGTAATAAGTACTATAAATGCAAATATGTGTACAAAAAATATGCTGCACTTTATGTACTTGTTCAAGAAATCAGCATTTTTTATTTCTATGCACATTTGACGTAATCAATTAGTTCCTTACTACCAACCATATTTATATAACATAGTTGGTCAACCATTGTCCTCATATGGTGCTGGTATCTAGTGAGTAACCTGGCAGAATGAGCGTGAGTGTTGCTTAAGGGCAAAATTTTGGGAAATTGTGCTAAAAATCGCGCGTACATACAAAATATATTTCCTAACTATATGGAACATTTTTTTTTTGTATTTTTGTGGGGTTCAAACTTAATTAAAATATACAGCAGAAATATTTTAATACTTGTGGGTTTAGTATATAAATATATGTATATAATTGATGATTAATGAAGCTGCATAATATATCTTAACAACTTAAACGGAAATGTAAAATTAAACTCGTCAAACTATAATAAGGCTTATTTTCTCCATTTTTAAAATTAATACTTTTTTTCTAAATTTTCACCAAGAATTAAAAAAAAAGTGATCTGAAGATAATTGGGCCAAAATGATTAGTGGGGTGCCAACGTATCAAAAGTTCAATCAAGGTGTCAGGTTTGGCCCAATAAGGGGTACTATCGCACCCCTGCCATCAAGTATTTAGCCGTTAGCAAAATTGTTTAGGTATCAACCATATTCAGATACTTTACTTCCTCGGAGCTACTAAAAGCGACAGAAATGGAAATTTCTAATAAAAATGATGGAAGAAATTGTGATTTTCTTTTCTTTTTTTTTTTAATAGTCACCTACTAAATAATTTTCGGGGTTGTTAGATATACTGAACCTATCCCCAAAGAAAATTTTCAATATTTTAAGAATAAAAAAAGAAATTCCATGTGTTGCAACTTGCAACATTTATGCCGGTCACTCGGGTACAATATTGTAGGCACAGGGTTAAACTTTCTATATATTTAATATAATTAAAACACAGAACAAAAATTTAGGCAAAACAAATTTACAGAAAACTTTATTAAAATAAAAGCCAACATTCTGTTGCAAAACTAAGCATAAAAAAATTATATAAATTTGCTTAATTTTTTATTGTTTTAACCGTGTTAAATATATATAAAGTTTATAGCCACAATATTGTCTCCAACTGTACATGTACTGTTGATATGTTGTTGGCATTTCTTCATTTTGACCTTATTTTCACAAATTTTGTACCTTATATGTTATTCTTTAGTATAACACACGTATTTTTTTAATTTATCTGGCGATTCGCATCAATGGAATGTAACATTGGCGTACTGAATGAAATAAAATTATTATTATCGCTGATTTCGAAGCTGGTATTCACAAAAGTATACCATCGAAATAATTCCCGGAACTGAAATAAAGGAACGTCGTCTTCATTTTGGGGCAATCTTGATATAGAGAGATTCATAAACTAAGCGAGTATCATTAGAAGAAGAATTAGGAAAGACGAATTTCTCACTCATGTTTTTGGCTTACCTTTCTTACACTCAGAAAATATTGAAATAATAAATAAAAATATTGATTGTTTTGTATTCGCTTTTACCGAATTGAAACCACAATATCATAACAACAAAATCCTGGGATTGTTTAGTGGATATCTAGGTGTATTCACGAAAATTCAAAACTTTCTCCACACATATAGATATGATCTGCACATTCGTCTTCTTTAATAAGAACCGGGATTCATGTCATTAGAAATATAATCATTGTTAGTGGAAACATATTTTGACGTCACATCTCAGTTTGGACGATTAATGGGATCATAACAGTCAATACACTACGTTGGTATCGTTAGGTTATGTTTCGTTGTTAATAACAATTGGTACAACACATCTAGACAAAAAAGCAGCAACAAAGACTGTTTTTGTGTGGTGCTTTTTTGTCTACAACGGGGTACCATGTATTCGGAATTATGTGAAGCATTTGTTGCGTCTAACGTTCCTTTATCTAAATTGCAAAATCCTGTTCTGCATAAATTTTTAAATAAACATGCCAATAGGCCCATCCCTCATGAAGCTAGAGTCTGCCAAATATATTTACCTCAGTGCCATATGAAAGTAATGGCTTCTATAATATCTAATATTTCTAACAACTTTATTGGGATATCTGCAGATGAAACCACTGATATTTTAAGCTTTTAAGTTATAAATATTGTTGTCGAAATATATATCGATTGTGCGACAGGTGTTGTGATAAATCGCACCACTATTTACATAGCTACAATTCGGTGGCTGCTTCCTGATAAATGTATAAAGCTAACATATATTTCCACTAACACTAAATATAATACATCTTTTATACATCTCATCCAAATAACAGTTCTTGAATGTATTATTCAATTTTCAAATAAATACTTATCTAAGATAAAGAAAAAAATAATAACCTTGTACATCATAAATATTTGCAATGATAAAGAAGAACAGGTATAATACTCAATCAAAAGTACAAAATTATAGGCTTGCTATATTCGCCTAAATAGCCATCTTCAGAGCCA
Source organism: Protaetia brevitarsis (assembly GCA_004143645.1). Classification (NCBI taxonomy): domain Eukaryota; kingdom Metazoa; phylum Arthropoda; class Insecta; order Coleoptera; family Scarabaeidae; genus Protaetia; species Protaetia brevitarsis. The sequence continues at coordinate 18,335 of RXPK01004957.1, read as the reverse complement.
TGTCAGATTACATGTTAACTCAATTTGGACGTAACTATGGATAAATACTTGTATATATTGAAATTTTATTTTTAATTTTTTATGATTTTGAGAGTGGTGTTTCCTTTTTTATTTGGATCTAGGTGCAAGTATTAATGCATAAAATGTATATCAATGTATTAAATCATAAAAGTAGGATAGGGAAATTTAAATAGCTACCTTAGATATTCCAAACTTCAAATAACGTTTATTCAGTTTTTTATCTGTTTATAACTTAAATATTAACTATAGTTAAATAAAATTAGAGACATATCAGGGATGTACAACATACACTAATTGCTTATATTAAGTTTTACATAAGGCTAAAGTACTAATCGACTAGTACGGCATTTATACCATTTCTTAAACGTTGACATCTGCTGCAATCGCTCTTCACAAAAAAAAAAAAAAAAAATAAACAAAATAACAATATGACGTGGCACAATAGGTACGGATAAAAGAGTAGAAAAATACTTTCAACTTATAAAATACAACAGACTATAGAAGTAATGTCAATACATACATCTAAAGATTTACTATTAAATTACTATAATACAACAATCAGTTCAAAGGCAAGAAATGAGAAAACGTGTTATATAAATAATAGTAGGCAAGATGTAGGCTTTAACAATTAATAATAAAAATAAATAATTTCTCTAAATAACAAAGAAAGAAAGATTTTACGTTTTACTTAGTGGTTAACTTCAATCAGTAAAATAGTCTTGGTTTCTAAGAAAACATGAAATATCTATCGGTGCAGTAAAGTTATTGGAGGTAGATGATCTCCACATCTGGGGAAGTTTGGAGGTACAGGAGGTAAGTCTGATTGTGTGCCAACATGTATTATGAGATTCATTCCTATGGCTATATGGAAGAGGAAGTGACAATGGAACAACCAGTATCCTATGGAAGAAAGTTCGTATTAATTTTGCTGAATAACTTTTATATAACATCAAAGATGATACCTGGATTATCGGCTCTGAATCTGAATATTACATAACCATTATTTGGAACGGCGATTGTGTCTTTAGCTGGGGTAAGTTGAACTGCCTGTTTAGAAGTCCCCTTCGGTCCAGATCTAAGGCGTGTTTCAAATTAATTTTCTTGACGTTTTGATCTGGCGACCTGCCAATGCCGACTACGTGGAAAGCGTATCCATGCAAATGGAACGGATGGCTCAGATTTGGAGATTGGACTAAAATTTGTAATGGTATTCAGGTAATCATAAAGTGATGAGTCCTATCAGTTAATTATATGCTTGCTCTGTGCCTGGAAGGGACCCTATACGTATATACCACGAAATACATTCAACTCCTCTGTCATTCGCAACGGAAGTTTTACCACATTAATGACTTTCTTGTGTTTTAATCAGACTTGAAATAAAATACTAGTTACTGAATACGTATGTTTTTTACGTATTCTCAATTTTTTTTTTATTGATAACTACACAAAGCATTTTCTGCCAACTATATTTGCGCAAATTAATTAATTTTACGGTTACATTTACCGAAGGTCTACCTTATTTGGCTATTTATTAAAGTTTTTGGCTTTTCTCTTAACGAGGATGAAGGCTATCAACTTCTACTACAACTATCAACTATTCATCGGTATTTTTACAGAAAATAAAAGCTTTTTAATGATTAATTTGTGAATTGTAATGGTGGGGCCATAGCCCCGTGGCTCTTTAAGAGGAGCCGCCCCTGTTTTCATTGCATCAGTGCCTTCTTCCGTTTTACCCTTTCGTTTTTTAATCAATCACTTATCGTTACACAAAAACGTTCCCTTCACTTTGAAAAGTATTTTGAAGCGGTCTTGTGCATCGGCTCAAAAATACTTGAACCAGTTTAAATTTTCACGTTACTACTTGAAGTGCATTTGTCACTAAAATGTCATGTTTTGAAACACTACGCAGCGCTTTCGCACTGCTGCATCGCGAAAACACCCTTATAGTTTTTTTAGTTAATTATTAAATTTAATTATTTGAATTTTTCACCTGAAAAAAGGCAATTATGTGCCGAAACCGGTAATGAATGATGAATGAAAGATAATTTGAATAGAGTAATAAATTACAATTTAAAATAATTGGGAAATACTTATTTCAACACTTCACTCATTAAAAAGAAACCGTTTACGAAATAACACTAAAGTAGTAATAATTTTTCTTTAAACTGAATTGCGGCTATCGCTATTAACCGATATCGAAGAGTAAGACTTAGTTAAGCATGAAAAGTTCGAATATTCAGAACTCCGTGAAAACAAACAAAGCATGACACGACATTTTAACATGAAGATTTTTGATTCAGAACCGAACGAAGAACATCTCGTCTAGCTTTTGCGACAATTTACACACATGTACCTACCTATAAGTATTCATATTTTGACATTTAAAAGTAGTACAGGACGTGGAGATCATATATTATATTGTAGCACCAATTAAAGTGACAAAAAATATTTTACTTGTGGTGGTTTAGTTTACGCACATGATTTTTTATAAAATTGTGTATTTAGTTGAAATATAATTTCAATGTGTGATAACCTAAAGTGATTGAAATCTTGTAGATATTGGGTACCTTTGCGCAAAATACTACTGATGCACTTTGAGACGAAATTATATTTATTTTAGCTGCTCTATTCTGTAGTTGAAGAATTTATATTTTTGCAATTGCAAAGAAATTTTCCCACATATATTCTGCGTAGGCAGCACATTTCGCCTGAGAAATATCCACTGCATGTGTCAATTACCAAAACGTGTCTATATCCGTTACAGATGTTACATATCCGTGGGATATTTGTTTTGGAGTTATTACAATATTCAATTAATAGAAATATATTTATCGCAATTTCATCGTATAAATTAATACCAAAATAGACACAATTTGCCTGTTTGGAAGTTATTGATAAGTACATGAACTTTGTATCAGATATCTTATGGATATCTATCCCATGTTATAGATTTTACAATAATGTTAAATTTCAGATTCTTTATAAGATTAAGAATTAAAAAAAAAAATCGGTTGGACTTATTACTGGTATGAATATTAAGTAAAATTGAATAACTGTACTAAGCATGCGCTGAAAGTACTTATAATCAACTTTAGGTCGAAACAATAAACAAACAACAAGGTCGAAAATCGCCGAGCCTAATGAGATCAATCAATCCGAATTGCTTGTCTACGTGTGCTGTTTTTTTTTTTTTTTACCATGTTTATACTCAATCGTATGAGTACATGTGACGTCGAGAGCCGGTAAACAAGTTAAAAAGTGCCGTTGCGCTGTATGCATTTGCGGTTACGTAGGTATACCTAGCAGTACAACATCATCACGGCTTTGTTGATATTACCGTATAGGTAAGTACCACTCGTATAATATTGTCTTTCTTTATAACAACTGAATATCTAACCTTAGCAGGTTAGATGTTAAGCATAAGTCTTGTTTACTTTGTGTAAATTTTAAATGCATTTTGAAACCCTTCATAGATGACATTTCCAATCTTGATTATAAATACATTATCAGATTACTTATTAATAAATAAATTAATATTAAAAAAAATAAATGTGCATTAATTATAGTTTGTATCTGAACATAATTGATTATGTTTATATTACCTTAAGATTACCACATTACTATATCTAGCTGTCGATGGTTTCTTTTTCTTTACACGAAGTCAAGAAAAGGAACAGGAGTTAAGTAGATTAACAAGAATAATTTGCAATAATTTCTTGTTTGTAAATCTGTTAAAATATATACCTTCACTTATGAACTATTTATTGTACTATTACATCTGTTTTCTTTTTTTTTTAAATCGGAGCTCTAGGAAGACTTTGCTTACCAATGAACACTGCTGAAAGTATTTTACGCTAAACATATAATACATCTAAAGTAATGGATATGCTATGTATTACATCGGATGGAAGTGTTATCGATGTCTGTAACGTTTAATGGATATTATGGATATTCACAAATAATATCTAACGGATGTATGGTAGAGATTTTGATGTCTATAGGATATCCATTAGATGTACTATTTGGATATCTAATAGACGGACATTTGGAGATCTATGAGGCATCCATGAGGAATGCCTATGACGTCTAATGGATATTCTGGATATCCATAAAGGATATCTAATGGATGTCTGCTAGACATTTATGCTGTGCGGGTATATATTGTGAAAAGAAAGCGATATATACTAAATCGCGGTAGTTGCATAGAATCTGTGTGGGTTACAGCGGACCACAAGAGGGTTCTTTCCAGTTACACAACACGCATATGTAGTTCAGTAATTCTCACCTTCGTCGACCAATACGACTTCAACTATGGCATTTAATGGTATATCAACTTGGTGGGTGCACATGCAATTCTGCCCACATTCCGCTGGTCTATTGTCACCGTTGCAAAACTGTTCCGGTGAGATTTCGTCCAGTTGGGACAGTGGCGGCGCTGGAGGCGCCACGTACGATATTTCGTCCACTAAACTGATGACGTGATCTCCACCCTGTGCGGCTGTAAAACATCCAAAAAGACGAGAGTTCACGGATCGGACGGGCGGTGATTGCTCCCCACCGGAGTGCTACGTACCCAAGAACCTATTGTACGTGTTTGGCTGAAACAGTTCGTCCGGCTTATAGAAATAGAAACGGAAGGGTAAGAAAATTTTCACGTCCGGTCTTTCCTGCAACAGGGCCTCGTCTATTTTTTTGATGTTCCTCAACTGACTAACGCAAATGGCCTCCCGCCTCGGTCGATTGCATATCGCGTCCAAAGGATTCATTACCTAATTTCCGCCAAATTTTAAGTAATCTTTAATGCTTTTATAGGTGTTATTTTTTTTACAGTTTCCCCTACCTACCTTGTATGCATCTCCATTTTTTAAAAGATATATGCAAATGGTGAATATTTTACATATGGATAATGGGAGATTTGTACACGTGAGGGGCATGATCTTAGGAAGCGCATTAAATATACACATAAAAATATTTTAAGCTATGCGTATGTATATGTACACTATACACGTTTATAATCTATATATTACAGACAGCCACTATTGTTTTTTTTTTTGTTATTTATTTACACTTTTGTACAATATTATATATTTACATTAGATTTCCAAATCAAAGTTTAAATTTTCATTACTGTAGGAGAGAGAAGCTAGGTTTCTGCAGCGTTTCTTATGATCAGGAGTATTTAAACAGCTCAGTTAGAACTTTTTTGACATTACGTCTCCAATTAAACAACCGTTCTAGAAATCTAGGTAATTATTTTATCTCTGTTCACTATAAATGAATTTGCCAATGATTATTGATTATAATTAACAATTTTTGTTACATCATTGGTAACAACACATAATTTTAAATATGAAATATGACGCAGCAGTTTAAAATTTGTTTAGTTATAAACTGACGAAGAAAATGTTTTTTGGCAAGTTAGTGGCCCTGAGAAGGACTGTGCCCTACCAATTCAATTTCTAAAGTTGTGTATGTATTTTCTCTTGATAAGGCCTGTGTATTATACATTGTGTGAGTATGTATAGGCTCTATTTGGCCTTCACCGCTGGATAAAAGTAGAACCATTGCCGAAACGTCGGATTTAAATAATCCTATCTATTATAGAAACAGCCCAAATACCATCTCATTTTATGCTCTAAGTAAAATGATGACTTCTTATCATGGCAACAAAAATATATATATTCTTCTAAATAGTAAGGTAATAATACATCATGGTCAAAGTTCTAAACCGTTTGACTTCATAAATGTGACAGAAGTATGTGAACAAGAACCGACTAAAGTCTGTTCACGTTAAGAATATAGTAGATGTAGATAGCGCTGCAATCGTCACTGCCAATATATGGCATGCACTAAACAACGTAATAGTATAACTAGGAACGCAAGAAACAACTAAACAGACACTTAAAAGCAACGAAGAATTTGGTAACTGGCATTTAACCGTAACGATTAATAATATTTAATTTTATCCAACATAAATTTTATATGCACAAACAGGTTTTTTCATTGTATGTAATCTTGCCTTAAATAATAGCCAATGGTAAACGTTCAAAAAATAAGCCTATCTTTTTCAACACTATGTTCTTATCGTGAATCCAGTGTAGCAAATTTTAATGGCGCGGAATGGCCATCTTTTCTGAGTTCATTCTAGCCAATAGCAAGTCAATAAACAGGCTGAAAAACACGATTTTTCGCTGCCTGAGATCAAAGATTCCAACACTGTTTGTCCTTTCTTGTTTATATGTTTCTTGCTTTTGAATTAGACTTTCTGTTGGGTTATAAACGCAATTATGTAAAGAGAAACCTCCAAATTTAGAATATTTAGCAATGAAAAACAAGCGTGAGATGCAAGCCCTTTTAATAATGGGTTTTCAAAATACTTTTCGTGATTTTTAGTATAGTTTGGAGTACTGCTGGGCAGGAATTTCAGTTCGAACATTAAATGTAAGCGTATGTGTGAAGTAAAAGCGCCGTTCTGCTGTTTTAACCAAAAACCGTCACAGGAACCAATCAGTTATTAAAATTCTGCATGGAGTGAGCAGCAAAATTTTAAACCTGGTGCTTTTATGACCAAAACAACAGACCATGTCCTCGTTTCGCACATACGCATTGTAACATTACAATGTGCTTATTGCAGTTAATATTTCTTTGTTGTTTTTCTTACAATAAAATAATGGGTTATTTTTCTGCGATAACTAATTATAACATTTTTTATGAATGATTTTACGAGAATAATAGAACTTGTCAGAAAACTCCGGGCTGTATATGGTGTAAAATAGTATAATATTTAGTAACAATAAAACTTTGAGTGTGGTATATTCATGGTTATTTTAATGATCTAGAAAAACTAGAAAAATTGCAAGCATATTAAAATAGAGCGTAATGCTGTAGCAACGATCGTGTGGTTTTATATTTATATTGCTTCTTGCATTCATTGCTTTGCTTGATATTTATAATTATTCTATTGATTCAAAATTTTGATATAAATTGTATAAGAAATGGCGGCGAATTGGAAAAAAGTACCAATGTACAGATGTAATAAAATGGTTCTACAGCAAAGTATATATAATTGTAATAAAGCTTATGCTATTTATAGTCGTCTTTACGACGAATTGATGACTTTGAAAACTAAAATTATTTAAGAGTAGAACTACGACTTACCTTGAGATATAAAGAGCTTATTTACAGGTTTGAAGTATATGTATGTATAATAATAACTACTCTCTAACTTTTATGTATCTATGTACACTAGAAACAGCGAATTGCGAATGCGTGAATGGGTATTTACATAAACGAATGCTAAGAATATAGAGGGCAAATGAAACAAAAGCCAACACCGCGTTTATTTACACTTAAACAGATTTATTCCTCTTCATTTTTTTCAATAATATAATACAATAATCTCTAAACATAACATAATAACAGTACCGCACTATACTATAGTAAACGTTTGTCCTGTTACTGAAGACTTTGGAGACTAGGACAACTTACAATCTACAGATGTTAGTAGGATGGGGATAATACACAAAAACGGAGGGACATTATTCTTTATACAATTGGTAACTTGATAACCATTTGGTAGCGTATTGTATCTCATTCTTCAGAAAACGAAAATAAAAAAATAAATCCATATTCATATGGTAAATAGATCTCCAACAATATTGATTCAACAACTTTTTAGTACTAGATATAAATACAACAGTAAGGTTTGGAATACTCTACTCGCGGACATATGCGAATATAACTAAGGAAATAAAAAAATACTGATAGAAGAATCATAATAAACACAACCTGCTGTTAACTCTCGCAGCTAAGAAAAGTCTAAGAAATTGAAGAATTTCTTCCTAACCGAATTAATTGATATGGGTACAAATATACATAGAAAATTTATACATTTACTGCAAATTATGTACAATAAGGTAATACATGCAAAAATAATTTGGTTTAAATTTTTTCCTTTTATGTACAGACATGCGGCAATGTGTATGAAACAAAAGTAGCACCAATTACTCGATGAAATGTGTAGTAGGAATTTCCAAATATATGATATATGTATAGCAAATAATATTTTTGAAACTAATAATGGATATGAAACGAGAATACACTGTTAACCGTTTTTTACTCTTTAAGGTTTAAATTATATTACTAAAATACTCTACGGTCTTATCATTTTCTCACTTCATATCTTGAAGGAGGAGTATAAATCAGCCGTTAACAAAACAGAAAGGAAAAGAAAGAAGACTTACATACTTACCTTATAATTTTTATGGCGATTTGACCATTCCAGTTAACATTTTCCTTTTTTAGATGTCTTTCTCATATACATAAATAATTATAAATTAAAATTAATACTAACTTGAAACGAATCAGAAGAAAACAAAAGGATTCTCACTACCTAGATGGCAAGATCGACAAAACGAAGAATTTCACAGCAACAAACGAAAAAACATAATTTGGAATAATTCCGGATCGGAAAAACAAGACGTTACAAAAACAAATACTTTGCTGAAACATTAGGAAGGAAATTCTTTCTATGTGCATTTTTATATCTTGTTGGTGTCGATTTCTATTGGCGGCAGATGGTCACCGCAAGTCGGAAAACCAGGCGGTATTGGTGGAAGGTCGGCAGGAGTGCCAACTTGAAGAACGAGGTTCATGCCTATGACTATGTGGAACAAGAAGTGGCAATGGAATAACCAGAAACCTGGGTTTTCCGCTCTAAATCTAAATATGACGTAACCGTTATTTGGTACTGCTAGCGTATCTTTGCCAGGTGGTAAATTGAATTGCCCTCTGCAATAGACCTTGCCTGTCAAGATCTAGTGCGTGTTTTAGGTTAATTTTTTTGACGTTCCTATCAGGTGATCGGCCCATACCAATTACGTTGAACGCTTGACCGTGGAGATGGAAGGGATGACTCAAGTTTGGTTGTTGTACTAGAGTAAACAATGTCGTTTTAGTGCGTTTCAAACAAACAGTAAAATGATCGAACTTACCTTCGTCGACCAGTACTACTTCCACTACGGCATTTAGGGGTATGTCAATTTTGTGCGTGCACATGCAATTCTGGCCGCAATTTGCTGGTCTATTATCACCGTTACAGAACTGTTCCGGGTTTATATCATCATATTGTGAAATTAATGGTGCCGGTGGGGACATGTAGGATATTTCATCAATCAAACTTATGACGTGGTCACCATTTGGAGCAACTGCAATAAAAAATATTACAGGATTGAAGATGGGAATAAGGGAAGTTAAGTCACACCTAAATATCTGTTATAAGTATTTGGCCTGAAGAGGTCTTCTGGGGTGTAGATATGGAACCTGAACGGTAAGAAGATTTTAACGTCTGGTCTTTCTTGTAGTAAGCCTTGATCGATCTGCCTGGCGTTCTTCAGTTGGTTAATGCAGACGGCATCCGTTCTTTGGTCGTTGCAACGTGCATCCAAAGGATTTAATACCTAACCGGGAGTCATGCATACTTACTATTCAATTATTTCAGATGAAATCGTACAAGAAGACCCTTAAGACTTACCGTGTGTAAAAGATGCGCGCGTGAAATTATTATTCTTTTAGAGGAATTTATGTATGTTTGTATAATATGTACATGATAGCTACAGATTGATTCTATTTGATAAAAGTAAAAGCTGATATCTAATACTCCTCTATCCAAGCACCCCCCAACCTACTAGGATGATCAACGTGAATGTACAATGTGATATTTGTAAATCGACAGAGAATAATGTATGTACACTACGTTTCTAAGTTATGTACATTTGTGATATGTACACTGAAGCTGTTTTATGCATTTTATCTACAGGATTCATACTTACAACCCCCTGCGGTAGACCGAAATCGTATGTTGGCGCTGCTGTGGTTGGCTGATAAGGACCTCGAGCGTACCTCAGGATCGCCAACTGCTGTGCTCTTCTAATACCGCATTCACCTAAGCCTCTAAGTTGAATCCAGTAAGCACCTTGCGTTCTGTCGGCGTTGATCACAAAATCGTATCTTTCACCTAAAATATAACCATGCTTAACACTGGAAGCACTGAACTTCAAAGCACACTTTTTTGACATATTTAATTTACATATTAGATAATGAATAACAGACGTAAGCTTATCTATTAAGTAAGCCTCGTCCATAAACATGCGTTGAGTCAAACAAAGAACTTCAAGTTCTCGAAATACTTGCAGTTTTTAGAAATTTAAAATATTTGCGTGTTGTTCTACTAGTATGGCTCCTATCATTCATGGTAAAAAAAAAAACAGATATGTCCTAAGAACGATCTTGGTTTGACTCATAACCCACGATAATAGATTTGGAGAAGACTACAAACGCAAAAACACCCTTAGTCGCATATATATGTCACAACCAGAAAATATTGATTGAGTGCAGCACTAACCTTAGTCCAAGGTTATTTTTGCACGCAGTCGCTGGAAGAAAGTTTCTGTGTTCAACCACTAAGCGGCTATCACAGCTTTTGTTAAATCTTATTGAAGTGTGCATGCTTGAAATATTCAATCGTTTGCAAAATTTTGGAAGTAAAAAAAACAGGCAAGGTATGTATGTATGTAAGTATGATCTTAAGATTTTTTTTAAACTAACGTGGAACTTCGAGACAACGTCTAATAAACGAGCTAAATATTAAGCATGATACAAAAGGAATAACATAAAAAGTTCGTACAAAAGGTCCATATATTATATTATTTTAAATTTTCGATTTTTTTTTGTTTAGAGAGCAAAAGTTTATTTTAAAAAACGCTCAGTATATTCTCTATCTAATTTTATATTTAGAAAAAAATATATATCGGGGTATTTTGGACAGGTTGCGAGAAAACGGGACAAGTATGTGAAAAAGCACAAGCGAAGAAAATATCGTTTTGTAAAACTCAAAAAAAAAGTCTTTAGAAATTTTATGAAATCTTTCACTTAAACTGTTGGACAATACTAGATAACGTGTGTAAAAAAATCAATGAGATCAATTACCGCGTTTCTGAGAAAAAGGGACATACGTAATGGCGGTTTTTCCATATGGATAAAAATATGTAGTAACCCCCTTAAACGAATTATACGTTTATTTCAAATAAATGTGTGGTAATAATTGAAATACCACAGACGATGTTACAGTTATGAAACAGGTGCCCTCATTTCCGACTAAACAAACTCATTACGGTAATCGCGAACATACCTTCCTGGATGTAGTATCAAATGTCAAGAAAATACCTAGTCTGTTTTTGGAAACGTATCCGGCCATATAAGGTAAAATTAGTATGAGCACTATAATAAAACGTTCCTACAAAATTTCAACAATTGTCATCCGAAAGATTGCAAAAACAGATACTTATATGTAATGAGTGTGAAATCCTATAAAACAACGTGTGTTCTATGATACGGGAAAAGATATTATGGCTTGCTAGGAAGCAAAATCACAGTTGAATCTATGTTGGTCCGTCTTGGAATCTAGACACAAATTCTATTCTGCAGCAATTTCCTCTCTTGCAAAGGAAATTGCCTTCAGCAGTCAATCAAGGGCAGATCAGACCTCTTTTTCTTTTCATTGACGAAGTCACAACGGAAGAGGAGGCAAATTCCGCAGCCAACTTCGGAATATAATAAGTAAGCACAGAGGAATCTTACACATTTATTTCAAATAAATGTGTGGTAATAATTGAAATACCACAGACAATGTTACAGTTATGAAACAGGTGCCCTCATTTCCGACTAAACAAACTCATTACGGTAATCACGAACATACATTCCTGGATGTAGTATCAAATGTCAAGAAAATACCTTGTCTGTTTTTGGAAACGTATCCGGCCATATAAGGTAAAATTAGTAAAAGCACTATAATAAAACGTTCCTACAAAATTTCAACAATTGTCATCCGAAAGATTGCAAAAACAGATACTTATATGTGATGAGTGGGAAATCCTATAAAACAACGTATATTCCATGATACGGGAAAAGATATTATGGCTTGCTAGGAAGCAAAATCAGAGTTGAATCCATGTTGGTCCGTCTTGGAATCTAGACACAAATTCTGTGACGAAGTCACAACGGAAGAGGAGGCAAATTTCGCAGCCAACTTCGGAATATGATAAGTAAACACAAAGGAATCTTTTAATAAGTTAAGATGCGGCCCCGTTAAAAAAAAACTCTTCTTTTACAATCAAGGTATCTTCAATACGGTATCACATAAACATATCGCATCAATAGAAAATTTAGTTTCGACGCACCCACGATATTCTGGACGGCAAAAACGTTTTCAGCAAGAAAATGTGTTTGCAAGGCTAGAGGACTAACCACAGTCTTGTAACATGAAGAATTCAGGAACATTATTATGATTATTATTATTGATATGATTATGATGATTATGACTATGATTTTCACAAATCAAACATAATTACTCTAGATTAGTGGTCATAGTATTTAAGATTTCTATTTTTTTTTAAGTTATGAAAATAGAAACAAATATTACTCTTTCATTGTTTTAAGAATAAAAGTATTTAATGTTAATGATTATTTGCCTATTTAAATTTACTTGATTAATTTTGTGCTTTCATTTAACATAAGCTTAGCCACAATTCATTATTTTTTTGTTCGTGTGTAATAAGTTGCATACTTTTTAGGCACGAACTGTTTGATTTTACTACTAAAAGTCTAACAAATATGGCGAATTTTTATAGCATTTACGCTGGAAATAGCATGAAGTCTAAAGATAATCTATGCACATGCTCTAAGCTCAGATAGGTAGGCAGTGAACTTAAACAGATACACGAACAAGTAAACAACATCTAAGTCATTTACCTAGGTGAATAGTCATGGGGGAAAAATGAAAGTTTGGACCCCTATCTTGTTTATCTATTTGTGGGCATTTATTTTTGCTCTCCGATAGGGACTTTGTTCTAATTATGCCCAAGTTGACGAAAATAGCAGAGTGTATATGCTGGTGGAATAAATTGATTAAGATGACAATAAGCACTTCTGCCCATCGTAACTCCACAATTCTCCCAATAGATCCCTTGACTATCAGTTTCGGAACTGCTGCAGCAAATATCTGAAATTATGTAATTTCATTGCAAACATCATCGTTACTTTTCCACTGTTTGATATAATTTGCATATAGATCCTGCCATCTCGAATAGAAAATCTTTGAATCCCAACGAAGGAAATAGAGTCTATCAAAAGGGGTTCTAAGTTTGTGGATCAAAATGAGGAACCTCAAAACTTTTGCGCAAAGGAAAAGGGATTTAGTTTTGAATTTTCTTTTTTTTTTGCTTGATATGATTAGAATTTTAATATATAATTTCAAAAAAATTCATAGTATTTGGTTTGTCGCAAAAACAGCATGTGACACTTGTTTGCTTATATCTTATAAGCTATTATACTGTTGTATATCGTGGTGAATTTCAGAATTTGTCGAAAATATTTAAGAAAATGAAACAGTTTTCTTTATTCTTTAACTATCTTGTCTTTTTATCTTAATTACAATTGTGACTTAGGGTGTTTCTGAATCAATATATTGCTTCACTGGATATCGCAATGAATTGCAATTTTACGCAAAAAAAAATTCTAATAAAGCAGTTTAGAGTGTGATCATTCATGTCACTCTTTCATTTCTTTCCTGCTTCGTCATATCTGAGATATCTGAGATTACGACACTGCTTTCACTTTCAACGCTTGATGTTCGTGTCAAATTTATTGTTAAAACCAGCGAGCCTTATTTTCATACTTACTACATACTTAAGTTGCTCAATGTATGAATCAAAAAGCACGCAAATTGGTAATTATACAAACATTCTTACACTCGTTATGGGGCATGCGTTTGTTTGAATAATAATTGTGTGGAGTATGCAAATAATTGTTCATTTGTAGGTATTACAACTTATAATTTGCATATAAACTGCTCGATTAATTAATTTAGATTAAGTATTTCATTCTTTTTTTTTTTTAATTTTTCCAATGCCAGTAGTAGTAGTTAAGCGTTTTAATTTCGCTATGCTTTGTAAAACTTCACTTTATACTTCCTTAATATTTTTAAATTATATTATTGCTCATATTTAACAATTACTCACCTGAGAATGATATTATAGTGTTGACTTGCACAGGATGTACTGGTTCTCCATCAGTTGCAATTACAGTCAGAGTGTGTCCTTCTATTGTCAATTGAGCCGGACATACAGAAGCGAAAGAATTAATCATTCTAAATCGATATCTCCTGCCCGGTGTAATGGTGAAGACTTCAAGAGGAGTGTTCGTCATAAAGCCCGTATTTGGATCTCTGAATTGACCTTTGCCATTGATGAGTAGACTTTCAGGATCTTGACCTGTGTTGACAGCCAATCTTCCAGGGAATCTTTCGGCGGCGCTTTCGTGCATCCAGTCACTAAGGAGCATCACGTGCGTAGTAAGATCGTAGTCGTACAGATTGCTGTTTGGGTCTTGCGAGGGCGCCTGACGGACAACTATGCTACCATATAAGCCATCCATTTTTTGAAGACCTGTGTGGGCATGCCAGAAGTGAGTGCCGGCATTACCTGCTATCCATTGGTATCTATTAAAAGATATTGCCGATCATTTGTCGTATTAAGATGCTTTAAAGCAACGGTTGTGTGCATTTATAAACGAATCTAATCTTAAGTGTAAGAACACGGAGGGCATGCATATTATGCGAGAACGAACTAACACACGATTTACCTTAGATCTTTCAACGGATCCACTAATTCTAGAAAGAGCAATAATGAAAATTAGCTAATTTATGTCCTTAATGGATATTGGTTGTACATATTTTATTTGCGTCTATTTGCTCCAATATAGAAAGCTTTAAAAAGTTTTTGGTGTAGTCTTATATTAAGCGTTTACCTGAAGGTATTTCCTTGTTGGATCGGACACTGCGTTACGAATGGCACACCGTCGTAGTATTGGGAACCGCGTTGCCAAATTCCATGCCAATGTATGGTGACCTCCATGCCTTCCATGTGGTTTTCAACATCGACTACCACTTTATCACCTTCACATACTTGAATACTTGGACCAGGAATCATTCTGTTGGCAGCGAGGATGCCTCTTTCAACGCCGTCAGCTAATACACATTGACATGTCGACCATACAGTGTTGGTGGCATTCGGAGTACAAACTTGGCAGGCCCTTGAAATCAAATATGTATGCCATTATTTAAATATTTTAAACTTAAATAACTTCTTTTTATCAAATTACTTAAATAACTAGCTTTAAAACAGATAAGAAGTCTTAAGTATTTATTATTTACCCTACGTTGGAAGTATAAATTCATATCTTTTTAAGAAAGTTTATTTGGAACCTTCACTGGAAAAAGCACAAAATATTAAAATTTATTATTTCGATATGGTGTTGCTGTTTACAACTACTGTAAAATCATAATCGCATGACAGGTTTAAGGCCCTGTTAGTGTTAAATGCAACATGAAAAGGTATACGCAGTGCATTGGCAGATGCATTTTGGAAAACAATAGAAGAACTTGTGTTTCGAAAGCACAGTACCAATGGAAGAACAAAGACAACGTAACAAAAAATATGGAATGGTATATATTGGCAAAAGAAAAGCAAGCAGATGGATAGAGACATAGGTGGGTATTACAGGTTTGCAGCTGGTTTTCAGAAAACAAGTTAATTTTAAACTTCAATAAAACTGATAATGTGGTTCCACATAATTCCACGGAATGCAGGCTGTTGGTACTAATCACCGAAAGCACATTGAAATTTCTAAATTGAATGAATTGCTCTGTTATAAGAGAAATGGAGAAAATTTGTTATATCAGCATTTTAGGAATAGTTTATTATGCACGCTTTAACACCCACTTAAGTTATAGATTTGCTGTATAAACGTCAATTTAAAATTAATACTTTTAAAGAGAGCATTATAAATAATTTGAAACAGAATATTGCAGGGGTTTAGTTAATAACTTAAGAATCTGAAATCTATACATTCAGACCGGAGCGACACCGGAACCTCGATTAGAGTTTGTATTAATTTTACCTCTTTGCCATACAAATAGATACTATATACGTCCTTGTATATCCTTGTATACCCTTGTATTATTGATATCTACAAAATTTGATGACTGGTGTATACACCTTGGGGTAAGTTTTTAACTTTTCAGGGGGTGCGCTGTCGTAAAATTTATAACAATACGCATAATCGCTTCCCCTACCCTTACTATTCAGTGAAGTGTTCAGTTCCCACCTATTCCAAGATCATTCCCTCCCTAAGCTTTAAGCAAGTGGGTGTGCACAGCAGTGGTTATTATCAATGGAAATTTTGTGAAATTGCAGTTGAACATACATTTCACGACGCGCCTTTCCATGAGTATCTTACCTACACTATTTTCTATGATTTCTTTCACACTTATATCTCCCCCTTCATAGCTAAATGCACTTATGCTTTAGACATTTAGCATTAGGAGTCACAAACTGCTCACACAAAAAGAGTTGGAAGGTACTGTCGAACATTTATTTGACGAGCCAGAGGAAGAGAACCAGATTGACTTTCTTTCAAGTGACAACGAGTTTTTAGAAGAAATTGACCAACAACCTCAAGATAGTGCTACCGAACAGAAAAATTCTGCAGAGGAACCTCACGAAGAGGAGCTAGCAGTTCAGGAGTTTTCCCTGCGATTGAAGTGGTCTGCAACAACTGCAATAATGGGGATACTAATCCTGACGAATAGGTCAATGAAATACATTGAATTGAATCATTTATTATTAGAGAAATTGTTTATTTTATTCTACAAGAAATATACATTTTTTTCTTTTTTCTGGATGCCTGTCATCTACTGTTTTCGCCATTTTCTTACCTCCCCATAGCGATTTCTCAACATTAAAGTAAAGAAAGCACCATTAACTTGAATATTTCTGAATGAAATTTACGACAAGCGCTCGTTCTTGGAAAATTAAAGGACGCGCCCCCTGAAAGGTTAACCTTTAGCTATACGCGCCGCGATACTCAATACCGCGTTTTGAATGAGTTTGCAATTGTGTCAGTCGAATCATTAAATAGGCGTTGGGTATTCTTAATTCACGATTTCGCGGATAGGATGCAATTGTCGTAAAATATTAGTAAGCAAGTCTCAATCAGCCATCTGGTGTCAAAGTGGAAGGTTCATTCATGCGATACTTCGTACGGTGCGCATGTAATAATGTAAGTATAATAAACACATCATTGTTTGCTTGATTTTTCTTTGAAAATTTTTTGTACTATATTTAGTCTTGATACATTTTTTTTGCGTTTTTTGCACTCACTAGAATTACGTATATGTATATTAGTAGAAAAAATATTAGCAGAAAAGGATTTGAAGTTAATTTCCGAGAATATTCGTTGAAATTGAATAGATGAGAGTTTCTGTTTATTATTATCCTTTACGAAATAGTGCGTTTGACACAATTTAGTTACTCACTTATTTACCCACATAGACAAAGAATTATTTAGTAAGGGAAATATTGTGTTTTTCTTCCCTTTATCGCGAGAACGTAGAGTTCATTGCAATAGAGAATGGTACATGACGTCACATGTGCAATGAACGAATATGTTTATGTATGATTGATGAAATTAAAAAAATCGGATTTTCAATTTTTGGGTTTCAAGACGAATGCATGAGTTATTCTTATTTCTACGATGCACGTTGTTGGAGAAATTGATTCAGAAACAGGAAAACCGAACATCATCCTGGATTATAACTGTAGAAAGGAGGGTATTGATTCCATTTACGAAGGCCAAAGGCATGTATAATTTTCTTTTTTTGAAGCTTTTGCTTTCAATCTCCTGGAAAATCACTTAAAGGATAGGGCCAAAAAAAGAAACCTTCCGCAACCAACCTACAGACACTCCTCAGTAAGTACAAAGAAGCACCGCTTGAAATTTTGGACCTGTGTAAAGAAGGTGGAAAACGCAAAAATAATCCTACCACAGTGCGTTCCTCCGAATGTATGCGTGATTTGTGTGCAAAAGGCATTCTAAACATGTCACAAAATGTAATGCTTGCACTGCTGGAAACTCCGAGGAAGAAGTGAGTGATATCTATTTCTTTGCGTACCTTATTATACCTACATAAAAATTTAACAATTAATTTAACAGATTCTTGTTTGAAATAATAATATTAGTATTTTGTTATAATGAATATGCTGTAAGCATTTAACTACTTACCAAATATTTACAGTTTCTATTGAGTTCTGATGATGTGAATAGTATATCACCTATCAGTAATATGAATAATTAGAGTCTATTTCGTTTTTTGTTCGAAGATTAGAAAGCTTCAAATAAAACTAGAAATAGCTTTAGAA